>RXON01000244.1:0-32562 GCA_009667805.1 Leptobrachium leishanense
ACATCCTCCTGCATTAACTAATACCCCTATCTGTATAATGTAGATAACATCCTCCTGCATTAATACCCCTCTCTGTATAATGTATAAAACATCCTCCTGCATTAATTAATGCTCCTCTCTGTATAGAACATCCTACTGCATTGGCATGTAGAGGGTGCAGAACTTCGGAATGCAATGCTTATCCAGCACAGGAGAGGGAACTTTTACGTAAACTTTGTATCTCTGTGGGGGAGACACAGGAATATAAAAGCAGGGGAGAGGGAAAATATTAACGAAAATCGGTCTGAAAGCTCAGAGAAGAGATGACTGGTGCAAATTTATTTTTATAATAAAATAAAGCACTTTAAATCTAGGGAAAACATTCAAATAAATCACACTGAAGGCTCATAATGACAGAGTAACTGTGAGAGCTGGATACTAAATGTATCAGACGTAAAAAAAAACACCTTTGTAACAAGCAGCACTGGTAGAGGAGAGGGACTTTATATAAAACGTGTATTATAGATGAGGAAAGGGGGATAGTGCTCCTGGATAATATAAAATGTATCAGACCTAAGCCCCTATTATGCAGAGCGGGAGGGGAGATAACACACGTTTTATAAAGTCCCTCTCTTCTCCCAGCGCTGCTTGTTATAAAGGGGTTTTTACTATCCAGCCCTTCTCTGTCATTAGCTTTCAGTGTGATTTATTTGAATGTTTTCCTTCTCCAGCTGCTTTTATCATCTTGTCTGCCTCATAGACATGCAAGAGTTAAGTAAAGGTTTCCTCTCCTGTGCTGGCTGTCTGTGCTGCGAGTGAGTCTTCTGGAGCTCTATCACTGTCAGATTTTTAGGTAGGGGTCGGGAAGGATTACACATACAAACCTTTTCTGTAGCTTTGCGATGTTGCTCTCTTCTTTGTTGGTCTCCTTCACTCATCAATGTAATATCACAAAAAGGACTGAAACTAAAATGTAGTGCATTTTATTTTAGTTTCTTTCATTTTTTGTACTGAGCAGTTTCGTATCTCTTGAGTCATACTAAAACTAAATTATCCCAAAATTCTGACTAAATCGTTTTAGTACTAAAACGAATGCACATGTCTACTTGTAACTGTAACATATGCACCGCCAAAAAAATTATTCCATTTTGGATAATTTTGTTCCATTTATGTATTTCGTTTTGGATAATTTCGTTCTGTTTAATTTTTGTTTCGGATCGTTTGATATGTTATTCGGAACGGTCTGAAAATTCGGATGGCCGGTATCTTGTCTTTTGTGGTCCATTTGTTTTTTTTTAGTTTTTATTGTTAATTTGTATTCCGGGTTCATTCGTATTTCATTTTTATTAGTTATTTTGTTTTTATTCATTATCGAAATGTGAAACTGATTAATTAATTACTTAGATCAGGGTAAAAAAAAAGTAATTCCCCTTAGCCGGAGCTCCACGGGGCTGCTGTCCTGTGTCCTGAATAGGTTTCAGCACCATGGATAGCCCCAGTGGAAAGCAGCCAGACTGAAGGAAAGAAAAAAAAAACACCTCGTTCGGCAAAGAAAAAAAGCCTAGTTTTAAAATAATATAGGAATCCAAAAATTTCACCCAAAGAATACCTTAAAAATCCTAAAAAAATAAATAAAGAGGATTTTTTGCTGCAAAAGAAAAAAATAAACGGTTGAATAAATATTTATTAAAACAGGTTTTTTTTTTTTAATTGAAACCTAAAGGATTCGCCATGATTAAACTTGTCGGACGAAACCCCCGAAAAGAGAGGGAGAGCAAGAGAAAAACAAAGCACATGTAAGATATCAGCAACATCAAATAAACACGATAAGGACATTTTGGTTTTAGTGGTCTGGCCCTTTAAATAAACCCTTACCCTTATGTATATATAACTCCATGTCATTGCTATTTTATGAGTAAAGATTTTTATTTGAATGATAACATGTCTGTAAAGTATCAGGGCTATTTATAAACGCCCGAGATATAAACGCGCCTCGCAGCCGTGCCGAGTGCAGCTTGCAGCATTATTTACATCACTTTGTTACTTACGTTGCAAAAAAATAAAAATGACGGAGTGAATTTGCGTCTCCATAGGATTCCGCTCCTATTAGACATCGCAAATCACGGCGTGTTTTATTCATATGATCGCTGGGAAGACACGGCCCTTTTATGTCGTTCTGGTGCATTTACTGATGAATAGTAAGGTATTTATTTATGACCGCTATAAATTACACCTAATATAAAACTGTGACCTCAGCCCATCTTCCCAGAAAGCCGAGACCGCCACTTTAATGGCTGCATGTTAAGTACAGCCAGCTACATTATTTATACTTCTTTCCTGAAGTAGAATTTTATTGCTTTTCTTTTAACTAACCAATGCATTAAAATATTATGGGGATGCATTGAGCGCCGCGTGAGTGTCCAGTCTACACCGCTATACAGACGCTTTGTAATATAAACCCCTTCACTGCCAGGTGCTTTTAGTTGACCATTTATGTTAGCATAAAATTTATTTGAAACCTCAGATGTGAAGATAACAATTAAATATCGGGTAAAATAAAAACCTGCACAGAGATTGTTTTGAGATAACACATTTAAATTAGGTAAATTGCTTATTTTAATGTTTCATGTATTGGTTTATTCTTCACAGAAATATCACTGGGTGAAAGGTTGTAAACTCTAGATGGTTACACTTATCTGGCACAATGTCACACAGGGTCTGCATTAAAAGCATACAGGCAGAAATGGCCTTGTGTCAGTAAATGTGCTGCAGACAGATAGTAAATTTGTGAGATCTCCTGCTTACACAGATCTGCATTATCAGCATACAGGCAGATGCAGTAAATGTGCTGCAGACAGATAATAAAATGGTGAGATCTCCTGCTTATGGGGATTTGTGGTGATCAGAATGAGATTATTAGCAATGCAATATCTGTATGTGCTGCATAATGCCTGTGTATGGCAATTACAGCAACACCTTGAATCTGTATGTGCTGCATAATGCCTGTGTATGGCAATTACAGCAACACCTTGTATCTGTATGTGCTGCATAATGCCTGTGTATGGCAATTACAGCAACACCTTGTACCTGTATGTGCTGCATAAAGCCTGTGTACGGCAATTACAGCAACACCTTGTATCTGTATGTGCTGCATAATGCCTGTGTATGGCAATTACAGCATCACCTTGTATCTGTATGTGCTGCATAATGCCTGTGTATGGCAATTACAGCAACACCTTGTATCTGTATGTGCCGCATAATGCCTGTTTATGGCAATTACAGCAACACCTTGTATCTGTATGTGCTGCATAATGCCTGTGTATGGCAATTACAGCAACACCTTGTACCTGTATGTGCTGCATAAAGCCTGTGTACGGCAATTACAGCAACACCTTGTATCTGTATGTGCTGCATAATGCCTGTGTATGGCAATTACAGCATCACCTTGTATCTGTATGTGCTGCATAATGCCTGTGTATGGCAATTACAGCAACACCTTGTATCTGTATGTGCTGCATAATGCCTGTTTATGGCAATTACAGCAACACCTTGTACCTGTATGTGCTGCATAAAGCCTGTGAACGGCAATTACAGCAACACCTTGTATCTGTATGTGCTGCATAATGCCTGTGTGTGGCAATTACAGCAACACCTTGTGCCTGTATGTGCTGCATAATGCCTGTGTATGGCAATTACAGCAACACTGTGTATCTGTATGTGCTGCATAATGCCTGTGTATGGCAATTACAGCAACACCTTGTGCCAGTATGTGCTGCATAATGCCTGTGTATGGCAATTACAGTAACACCTTGTACCTGTATGTGCTGCATAAAGCCTGTGTACGGCAATTACAGCAACACCTTGTATCTGTATGTGCTGCATAATGCCTGCGTATGGCAATTACAGCAGCACCTTGTATCTGTATGTGCTGCATAATGCCTGTGTATGGCAATTACAGCAGCACCTTGTATCTGTATGTGCTGCATAATGCCTGCGTATGGCAATTACAGCAACACCCTGTATCTGTATGTGCTGCATAATGCCTGTGTATGGCAATTACAGCAACACCTTGTATCTGTATGTGCCGCATAATGCCTGTGTATGGCAATTACAGCAACACCTTGTATCTGTACTGAACAGGGATTTACACACATTAGAACTCCCTGAATCGTATACCTGTACAGCAGCGAGTGATCCCACAGCTCTCCCTGTATTCTGACAAATCCCTGGCTACTGGAATGCTGCAGTAAAGTTTGCTGAGTATTTTTGTTACAGTGAGGGTGGAGGGCTGCTCCTTGTAGCTTCTTTACAGTAAGATAGGGTAAAGGAGAGAGCTAAGACAGTGTATTTCACATTAATCCTGCATTAGAAAGATATGCAGATGGGGTTTGATACGCTTATGATTGCTTTTCAATGTATTACAATGCGAAGTTGAGTTAAGTGATTTTGGCAGTGAAAGGGTTAATCAGGGTCATCATTTCTGGAATTTACAAAAAAAAATCAGGTTTATCGGTAAATAATTTGAAAGAATTAAAAGGGGGAAAAAAAACAGTTTTTTGGAGACTGTGAAAGATTTCTGCTTTTATTGTCACTTTTTTTACTTGTTTGTTTTTTGCTGACTCGTTTAATTTTGAAAACATCAGTAATAATGAATTAATTTGGATTATTTATAGCAGGCTGGCGTGTCTGCAGAATTATTTGATGGATCCCACGTGGCTGAGCCCGTCCTTTCCTGCACGAATCTTACAGATGTTGTGTACCTTTGTTTGAAGCCATGCCTCGCTCAGCTCTTTTCAGTGTATATCTCTGTGTATCCAGTGTTGTGTATCTGACAGCAGTGAGGAGGATGTGCTCTGACCCCCTGCTAATATTCTGTCATCACCACTAAATCTGCATGTTGGATCACATTCCACCGCTGTCGCTTGGATTGTCAATATTTACTGTAGCACTCTTGTTCTTCTTTTATCCTGTTGTGTTTTTGTTTTTTTGTGTCGAGATCTTCACACACAGACACACAGACACACAACACACAACAACTCTAATATGTTTATATATGTGACACTAATAATGTGGATGTACATCACCTCATTGAGACAATCTCATTTCAAGGGGTCAAGATGAGCGGGAATGTGTGTGTGGGGGGGGGGTGCAGTTCAGCCACTATTTTTGCAGGGGGACCTGAGTTCCCATTGGTCCCACACACTATAAAACAATTATTCAGGTGTTTTATAATATGATCTTGTTAAGTCACTGTAAACACTACAGGAATTATTCAAGGTCATGCTCTTTCGTTCACTGCACTTCGGGGAATCAAATTCCCCGACCCTGCGGTGAATTCAGCATTTACTGCAGGGTCCCCGAAGTGCAGGGAACAAGACGCCGAACGCATGTGAAAAACTGTTTAGTCGAGCGGAAAAACCGCTGCAAAACCACCGATTTGAATGCATAAACCTGTAATGGGGCGAGTAGCGCCCACTAAGGAGTAGCGAAGTTGAGATTCTTAAGGACTGATAAATCTGCTTGGTGATTAAACACTGCTTGGTATATTCAGACTTATAGCTCGAGGCAGGGATGATGAGCAAACCACTGAGTTGCTACTAAGCACTAAAGGTTTCGAGACCGATAGACAACTTAGAGCACGTTCAGAAACACAAAGATACTTCAGACAGTTGGTGAATTGCACGGACTGCAGGGCAGTCAGGAAATGTGGCGCTTTAACATTTTCTGATAATCTGGAGCAGGTCAACGATACTTTATGAGCTTCAGAGGCAAGACATACACATTGGGGTCTATCGTTGGTACAGTATCGAGTATATTTGGCGATGAGTGCACACTGAACATGAGCCGCATATAAACAGTACCTTTCGATCACAGTTGTTACATAAATGTGTGGCAAGAAAACATGAGCCCTGGGTTGGGTATAGGAACCTAAAGCGGCCACAGACGATACCCACAAATGAGAAGGGACAACACCCCAGTAACGTATAAACACCCCAGCGGCAATCATGGGGTTACACCACCAAAGCACCACACAGGCGATCGTAATCGAGCAGCAATTAGAATGGTCAAAACAAGCCGGGTCAAAAAGCAGGAGCAGGGATCGTATCCAGAAATGGTTTGGCAACAAAAAATCAATACACAGAATCAGTAGCGATGTGGGAACAGAACTCCACGACAGGGCGACGAGGCAACTCCTCGCGCCCTGTTTTAAACCCGGTGGCTCCTTGTGACCACGCCAGGCCCCGCCCCCTCGGACACCGCTCGACCATTCCCCAGTGTTGGCAGCCAGCCAGCTCTTGGCACAGGACCTTGCCCAGACCCCCCAGGCAGCACAGCAGGGGCTGAAGATATGACAAAACCGCTGCAAAAACACTGACAAAAAATTTGAGCGATACAATAAACCGACGAAAAAAAGACGAACGCAACCGATGATCCGCTGCAAAACAGCCGAGCGCATCTAAAAAAATCAGGCGATCCGCCAAACAGAGCGCCAAGCAACCACCGGAAAAAGCCGACAAGCCGACGAATGGGGGTAAAAAAATAAATAAATAACGTCGCAACTTTTAAAGGCTGTTTGCAAAAAAAAATACTGTACGAAAGTGCCTGGAATTAATATATAGGGTCCTATGAATAAAAATTCACAGAAAAAATCCTTAAAAATTAATAAATAAAGTGACTTTTTGATGTAAATTAAAAGAATACGGGCACAATTCTGTCCAATTAAGGGTCAGTTTGTCTATTCACTAAGCTGTCAAGCTCCGGTCCTGTGGAATGACTTGCCTCGCCCTATCAAACTCTCCCCTGATCTTCAGACCTTCAAGAAATCCCTCAAACCCATTTCTTCAGATTATTGTACCACATCACTGATGCAACTCATAGAAAAAATAGAAAATACCACTGGATCAGTAAGAGACCCCGACTAGTGGATTAGAAAGAGACACCGACCAGTGGATCAGTAAGAGACCCCGACCAGTGGATCAGTAAGAGACCCGACCAGTGGATCAGTAAGAGGTCCCAACCAGTGGATCCGTGAGAGACCCCAACCAGTGGATCAGTAAGAGACCCGACCTGTGGATCAGAATGAGACCCCGACCAGTGGAGCAGAATGAGACCCCGACCAGTGGATCACTAAGAGACCCCGACCAGTGGATTAGAAAGAGACCCCGACCAGTGGATCAGTAAGAGACCCCGACCAGTGGATTAGAAAGAGACACCGACCAGTGGATCAGTAAGAGACCCCGACCAGTGGATCAGTAAGAGACCCCGACCAGATGATCAGAAAGAGGCCCGACCAGTGTATCAGAAAGAGGCCCGACCAGTGGATCAGTAAGAGACCCGACCTGTGGATCAGAATGAGACCCCGACCAGTAGATCAGAATGAGACCCCGACCAGTGGATCAGTAAGAGACCCCGACCAGTGGATTAGAAAGAGACCCCGACCAGTGGATCAGTAAGAGACCCCGACCAGTGGATCAGTAAGAGACCCCGACCAGTGGATTAGAAAGAGACACCGACCAGTGGATCAGTAGGAGACCCCGACCAGTGGATCAGTAAGAGACCACGACCAGTGGATCAGTAAGAGACCTGACCAGTGGATCAGTAAGAGACCCGACCAGTGGATCAGTTAGAGACCCCGACCAGTGGATCAGTAAGAGACCACGACCAGTGGATCAGTAAGAGACCCCGACCAGATGATCAGAAAGAGGCCCGACCAGATGATCAGAAAGAGGCCCCAACCAGTGGATCATTAAGCGGCTCCAAGACTTCTGATGGCAGCTCTGAGTTCGTGATTTCAATAAATCACTCATCTTTATCTATTTTTTTCTGTGGTCTAAATAATAGGGATCATGATGGAGCTGAATGATTGAAGTGGGTCACGCCCCAGATATTTCCTTCAGGACTCTAATCGACGCGCTGGTGGTTCCCAGATGGCGCATTATTGTTGGGTTTTTTCTTCATCCTCCAACTTCAAAAGCCATTTCACTACCTGAGACAAAGTGTCCCACCAGCAGATACTTCCACGGGAAGAGAATCTGTATGAAAGGAACTGCAGGGATATCGCAACGAACAGTCACCTTCCAACCTCTTTCCTGACTACTGCTCGTGTCGAAGCTTTGCAAACAAACGTACCCAGACCCAGGCAAATTAATACAGAGACGTGTAAAATCACAACGTTCCTTAAAGAAATGTCCCTGGAAATGTTCACAGTGAAAGGCTGAGTACAAAGACTATTGTATATGAAACTGCCGCCGCTTGTATGTGTGGTTTTATCTGTGTCAAATAATATAAATGTCATGGGAGTCTCCGGAGATCTTCCATGGAGGAAGATTACATGAAAACATACGGACGGACGGAGGTCGGCAACTCCTTTAAATAGAAGGTACTTGCTGAAGCTGTCAGCGTGCGTCTCCAGCACAATACAGAAAAAGGTAGCTTAGATAATAATGGAGATGTTAAAAAGTATCTGCATGGCCAGAGGAATTAATTATCTCATAAGTTAATTAACTCGATTTTGGTAGTAAAGGGGTTAACGCGATTTTGCAATGTAATCCATTGAAAAGCAATCATTAGCATATAAACCCCATCTGCATAGCTTTTTAAAGCAGAATTAGTGTGCTATCTGGGGAGAAACAAAACCCATCATCTTATCTCTCTCCAAACACCCTGGAGAGACATAAAACAAGCTGCAAATAGCAAACTCAGTCCTCGCTGTAACAACAAGCTCAACAAACTTTACTGCAGCATTCCAGAAGCCAGAGATTTGACAGAATACAGGGAGAGCTGTGGGGTCACTCGATACTGTACAGGGATAAGATTCAGGGGGTTATAATGAGTGTAAATCCCTGTACAGTACAGATACAAGGTGTTGCTGTAATTGCCATACACAGGCATTATGCAGCCCATACAGATACAAGGTGTTGCTGTAATTGCCATACACAGGCATTATGCAGCACATACAGATACAAGGTGTTGCTGTAATTGCCATACACAGGCATTATGCAGCACATACAGATACAAGGTGTTGCTGTAATTGCATACACAGGCATTATGCAGCACATACAGATACAAGGTGTTGCTGTAATTGTCATACACAGGCATTATGCAGCACTGCGCACATACAGACACAAGGTGTTACTGTATTTGCCACACACAGGCACTATGCAGCACATACAGATACAAGGTGTTGCTGTAATTGCCATACACAGACATTATGCAGCACATACAGATACACGGTGTTGCTGTAATTGCCATACACAGGCATTATGCAGCACATACAGATACAAGGTGTTGCTGTAATTGCCATACACAGGCATTATGCAGCACATACATATACAAGGTGTTGCTGTAATTTCCATACACAGGCATTATGCAGCACATACAGATACAAGGTGTTGCTGTAATTGTCATACACAGGCATTATGCAGCACTGCGCACATACAGATACAAGGTGTTGCTGTAATTGCCACACACAGGCATTATGCAGCACATACAGATACAAGGTGTTGCTGTAATTGCCATACACGGTAGACATGTGCATTCGTTTTAGTACTAAAACGATTTAGTCAGAATTTTGGGATAATTTAGTTTTAGTATGACTCAAGAGAAACGAAACTGCTCAGTACAAAAAACGAAAGAAACTAAAATAAAAAGCACTACATTTTAGTTTCAGTCCTTTTTGTGATATTACATTGATGAGTGAAGGAGACCAGCAATGAAGAGCACAACATCGCAACATCCGAAGTTCTGCACCCTCCACATCCCAATGCAGTAGGATGTTCTATACAGAGATGGGCACTAATTAATGCAGGAGGATGTTCTATACATTATACAGAGAGGGGTATTAATGCAGGAGGATGTTATATACATTATACAGAGAAAGGTATAAATTGAGGAGGATGTTCTATACAGAGAGGGACATTAATTAATTCAGGAGGATGTTCTATATATTATACAGAGAGGGGTATTAATGCAGGTGGATGTTGTATACATTATACAGAGAGGGGTATTAATTAATGCAGGAGGATGTTCTAAACATTATACAGAGAGGATCCTTTTCTTCAGCCCTTTAAATCCAGTGGCTGTGAGCGCTGAGATCGGCTACTTGTTACATTATCTCTCAGTACAATGTATCAGGCTCAGTTGTTACAGTAACTGACTGTAACAGCGCTCAGAGTTTCAGTAAAACAAGGAAATAATATTGTTCTAACCTCTTATATAAAAATATTATTTACTAGTTTTACTGAAACTCTGAGCGCTGTGATGAGCAGCAGTCAGTTACTGTAAAAGCTTTGCCTGACAAGGGCAGTATTACAATGTTGGTAATAACTTAACCAGAGCTGTTGTAAACTGAAAACCTCCATAGGCTATAATGGCTCTGGGAAGTTTACAACAGCTCTGGTTATGTTAGCACCAACTATGTAATATGGCCCACATTGTGCTGAGAGTGAGAGATACTGTAACAAGCAGCGATTCAGCCCTCTGAGGAGCCGCTACAATAGTAATTGTATCCATTGGTTTTCGGATGAATGAAATTAGTTTTCATACTAAAGAACTGAAAACGAATTTCTTTAGTAACTAAATAAATTGCATTTTAGGACTAATGCATTAGTTCAAAACGAAATTTTGTGCTGTGCACATGTCTAATACACGGGCATTATGCAGCACATACAGATACAAGGTGTTGCTGTAATTGCCATACACAGACATTATGCAGCACAAACAGATACAAGGTGTTGCTGTAATTGCCATACACAGGCATTATGCGGCACATACAGATACAAGGTGTCGCTGTAATTGCCATACACAGGCATTATGCGGCACATACAGATACAAGGTGTTGCTGTAATTGCCATACAGGTATTATGCAGCACATACAGATACAAGGTGTTGCTGTAATTGTCATACACAGGTATTATGTGGCACATACAGATACAAGGTGTTGCTGTAATTGCCATACACAGGCATTATGCAGCACATACAGATACAAGGTGTTGCTGTAATTGCCATACACAGGCATTATGCAGCATATACAGTTATTGTATTGCTCATAATCTCATTCTGATCACTACAAAGCAGGAGATCTCACCATTTTATTATCTGTCTGCAGCACATTTATTGCATCTGCCTGTATGCTGATAATGCAGACCCCGTGTAAGCAGTATTTCTCAGCATTTTATTATCCGTCTGCAGCACATTTACTGTATCTGCCTGTATGCTGATAATGCAGACCCCATGTAAGCATAATATCTCACCATTTTATTAACTGTCTGCAGCACATTTACTGACACAAAGGCCATTTCTCCCTGTATTCTGATAATGCAGACCCCTGTGTCACTGTGCCAGACATGGACGCCATCTAGAGTTTAGAACCTTTCATCCCACTGAGATTTCTGTAAAGAATCTTAAATACTGCCCCGGGCAGCAAAGCATAAAACTTAACTTTTTTTTTTTTTGTAATTCAAGTTTTTTTATTGTGAAGGAAAGTCAGCATGACACACATAAAGAAAAGGCCTCGCAGGGCCAAAACGAGTCATCCAATAAAAAATGGCCTCTCAGGGCCATAGCCTGTCATCTTATGAGGTCACATAAAGAGACATCTAAAATACTAACTAGGCATCTAGAAAGCACAGCTGGAAAGAAATAAGAAAAACAGTTTCGGGAATAAATCATGAGTCCTCAGGAATTGAAACAAAATCGAAGACATAAAATATAAACTCAGAGAAATTCGGCAGGCGCACAAAAAAGGTCTTCAGAAAATAGTACTAACGTGAACAGCAAGGGGTATTGAGAAAATAAAAAATAAAAGGAAAAACAGAAGTCAGGGAAATATATAACGTCCTCAAGAATAAAACTCTCAATGTAGGGGGATGCTCAGCAAAAACTGGAACTCAGCCTGGGGAAGCAGTCGCCGGGGCGGCCAACAACAAACCAATGCCGGAAAGCATAGGCCAGGCCTCAGCCGGGTCAGAAACAGTATAAGGCACGTTTTCATGCATCACCACGAAGGAGCCAGCCAAGCCACAGCGATAAGCGACCCCCCCGAAGACGGAGGAATGCCGTCACCTCACGGTACCGACGCCGACCAAGCAGGGTCACAAACGGTAAATCATTGTATAACATCAGCGACGCTCCATCAAATTTCACCGTAGACCATGCCCCGTGTGCCGACATGATTCGTTTCTTGACAGCAGCAGTCTTGGTAACCGCGATGACATCCCTTGGAGAATTCTGGGTGGCAGTCGCTGGCTTGCGGATCCGGAACACTGTGTCAAACTGCACTGTTGCGTCAGGTGACGATCCAGAGGTATGGTGAACCAGGCGGGTGGCATAATGGAGCAGGTCCGATGTAGATACCAATTCGGGGATACCTTCTATATGTATAATCCGCCTGCGGTTTCGGGACTCGAGAACCTCCACCGAGCGGGTCAAAAGGTCAACCTGGGACTGCAAGGCGCTCACCTGGGACAAAAGAATCACCTGCTCCGCAGCCACTTCAGCATTCTGCGCTTGCACCGCTGCCACCTGAGTTCCTATCAAGTCCACCTCAGCCCGTATCCCAGACACCGCAGCGGACCACATACTCTTAATTTCTGCGATGAATCTGCAGTAATCCCCATTGTGGTGGGGCGGGCATCATCTTCCACCTCACGGGCAGCTTCAGCGCCTCGTCTTGAGGAGGGTGGACTAACACCCAAGGGCGTCCTATTCCCGTTGAAGACACTCGCCGTAGTCTGCGCCACGGTCTTCAGGAGTACAGGGCTCCAGGGTCGTGATACCCGAGTATCCCCCTTAGAGAGCAGCAGGGCATCGTCTTCCGAGCAGTGGCGCGAGGGATCAGAGGTAAGCTCCTGGGACCTGCTGGATGTCGCTGCCTGCTCTTTACGTTTTTTCAGAGCCTGCTTCTTCGCGGCTGTGCCCACAGCTGCACCCCTTCTGTCTTGGGACGTCAGGGCAAGCCAGTCAATGCCAGCCCCATTACCAAGGGGCCAGGAGCAAGCATCTTCAGGGGCCTCCTGAACCTTCCTGCCGTTGTTGCGATTTTTTGCTCATCATCCGGGCCCAGGTAAGCCTCGTGTGACACAAAATTACTTCCACGGCAATCCGTAGGAAACTCCCTGGCTCCGCCACACAGATTAGGCCGCAGTAGGCCCGAAACTCACCGGGCTGCGTAATACACAGGCGGCCGCACAGTGAACTCCACCGCAGGCACCCCAAGTGGAGGGAAGGCACCAGCACCAACAGACAGTCCAGATAGGGCACAAAAACCCTGCTTTAGTCAGCGTTAAATACAAATTGTAGGTGGAGATCCAGGAAATGCATCTGCTCAGTGTCTCCGCTAGCCCCGCCTCCAAACTTAACTTTTAATGTGCACAGATAAAAATAAGAGAAAAATCAGCAGTGCAAAAGGTCTCGTGTGGTGCCTAGGAGCTAGGACCACCCAGCACAGCTGGAAAAACTACATACATACAAAAAAGCACACAAACAAAATAAATATAGACAAATTAACGTAAAATAACCTTTCTATCTGTACTAAAGTATAAGTAGTGGTGTCTACCCAAATCGTGTCTCTCTCTAAGCATCTATGAAAATACTAATAGCAACATGGGTCTTTTAGGGTCTGTGTCAATAGGAAAGCAGGAGAGGAGAAAGGATTGCACTAAGGTCATCAAATTCTGGAACCAAGAGTGATGTCCAGACTAGCTGTAAATCACCACCAAAGTGGGTCTTCTGGGCACGCTCATAATACAGCAGAACCAGGGCTGGGCCAGAGAGGTAAAAACCAAAGTCAGAATTAGGGATGAGCCGAACGCCCCCGTGTTCAGTTCGCATTCGAACTCGAACAATTTCAAAAGTTCGAGTTCGAACTCGAACACTAGGGATGAGCCGAACACTCCCCGAGTTCGGTTCGAGCCCGGACTTCCCATTTGTTCGGGACCGAACCCGAACTCGAACTCCATGCAAGTCAATGGGGCTGAAAATTCGGTTTTTTAGAGTGCCCTCCAAGAGGGCATATATGTTACATATTTGCCATAAAAGGTGTATGGGGATCTGGGTAGTGCCCTGGGGAACAGGAAACAAGGACAAAAAGTTTTAAAAAAACGTTTTTAAAGGGACAGTGAGTTTTCCATGAAATAAGGGTTAAAAATAAAAACGAAAAATTCCTTCAAATATGTGTGGGAGGTCCCCATAACCTGCCCGTGAAGTGGCGGATTTCTAGGATGTATAGAAACACTTAAAACAAATAAATGACGTTTCATATGACGGTAAATGCTTTTCCTTTAGGCTAGGGTCAGACTGAGGCAGTGCGAACGCGCGCGTTCTGGCGCACTTAATCACGGCCGTGCTAGCAGCAGATGCCGGGCAATGACGGCCAATATACGAAGTACGGTCGCACAAAAGTCCGGCTGCGCAACGCAAGTGGAAAATGAACGCATTTTTTCGAGAACGTTAAACCGCAGGTACTGACGTACAGAGTGCGCTGCGCCCGCTAGAGGCGTGTGTGCGTGAATTGGAGACATCAGACCCTGCTAATGTCCGGCCAACATAACGTCCAGATGCACAAAGTGTTTTATTGAAGATCCGTACAAAATCACGGATGAAACTGCGCATAGTATGACCGCTATTGCGTATTCCGTGAAAAAATACGTCCATTCTTCGAACGCACATTTTCACGGACAACGTGAAAAATGCGTTAGTCTGACCCTAGCCTTAATCTATCCATAAACAACTGCTTGGGGCGGCAGCCTGTATGAAAAGACATTTTTAGGACGCGCAGAAAAAGTTTAGTGATTTTTTTGGCTAAATTATTGTGAAACTTATGCAGGCTTTGGATGAAAGTAACAATAGGTGCTTTAAAATTGGGCTTTTAGCGTCGGCAACAGTGCCGTCACACCGTAACCCCTCTGAGGATATGAATCTGATACAAGCGTCAGTGGCAGTGCACCCAGATATTGTGCCTTTAGTGCCAGGCATGCAAGTACTATCATACAGTAACCCCTCTGTGGTATTGTGGAAGAGTGCAGGGGTGGACCATGCGGTCCTATATTAAAAAGATATGAATCTGGGAATGGGCGTCAGTGCACCAAGATATTCTGCCTTTGGTGCAAGATTGCCAGGCCAGCAAGTACAATCATACAGTAACCCCTCTGTGGTATTGTGGAAGAGTGCAGGGGTGGACCATGTGGTCCTATATTGAAAAGTTTTTGATCTGGTAATGGGCGTCAGTGAACCCAGATATTCTGCCTTTGGTGCCAGGCCAGCAAGTATCATCATACAGTAACCCCTCTGTAGTATTGTGGAAGAGTGCAGGGGTGGACCATGTGGTCCTATATTGAAAAGTTTTTGATCTGGTAATGGGCGTCAGTGCACCCAGATATTCTGCCTTTGGTGCAAGACTGCCAGGCCAGCAAGTATCATCATACAGTAACCCCTCTGTGGTATTGTGGAAGAGTGCAGGGGTGGACCATGCGGTCCTATATTGAAAAGTTTTTGATCTGGTAATGGGCGTCAGTGCACCCAGATATTGTGCCATTAATGCCAGGCCAGCAAGTATCATCATACAGTAAGGCTGGGGTCAGACGAACGCAGTGTTAACGTCCGTGTTGCCCACACATAAGTACATCCGTGATAGCATACAATTGTGTTAAATGGAGCCCCACACATGAAGTACGTCCGCACAGAAGTGCGGGGGCTGACGGACGCTGCAAACGGACGCAGGTTAGGCAAGAACGTAATACTGCTAGAACAGACGTACAGAGTGCGCCACGTCCACAACGTCCGCATAGCTTTGTGTGTGAGTGATGCAACAAGGTCAGACGGACTGCATTTATACGTCCAGCATTTTTGACGGACAGAATGTTCTTTCATTGTAATTTATTTTCCCTGCTACATCAGTCAAAAAATACGTCAGTGAAAAAACAGACTGTGTGGCCACTACCTTGTCGTCAGTCAGTAAGTACGTCCGTACTGCACGGACGCACAGTCCGTAGAAAATGCGCTCATCTGACCCTAGCCTAACCCCTCTGTGGTATTGTGGAAGAGTGCAGGGGTGGACCATGTGGTCCTATATTGAATTTTTTTTATCTGTTAATGGGTGTCAGTGCACCCAGATTTTGTGCCTTTAATGCCAGGCCAGCAAGTATCATCATACAGTAACCCCTCTGTGGTATTGTGGAAGAGTGCAGGGTTGGACCCTGCGGTTCAAAAAAATAAAATTATATAAATCTGGCACAGGCGTCAGGGCAGCCAAATATTGTGCCTTTCATGGCAGCAAGTGCCTTCACACCGTAAACCTTTTGTGGTATTGTGGAAGAGTTCAGTGCTGGAGGTTTTGTGAATGCAGAAGAGGACATCCCCTATCTATTCCATTACTTCAGCATCAGGGGATTGATAGCTGCTGATCCAGGACTGATTCATTTTTATACATGTCAGCCGGTCTACAGAGTCGGTGGACAGACGCACTCTTTTGTCTGTGACAAAACCTCCAGCGGCACTGAACGTCCTTTCGGAAAGCACGCTAGATGAAGGGCAACCTAGTAGCTGCATAGCATATTAACTAAGTTCTGGCCAGTGATCCAATCTCAACACCCAGTAAGCCAGTGGATCATCTGCTGGAAAGGTATCCAGTCTGCCCTTGCCCCTAGGTAGTCCTGCACCATATGGTGAAGACGCTGGCAATGGGTGCCTACATTTGACGTCCTTGGGCGTCGTGGACTAAAAAAATTAAAAAAAGCATCAGTCAAGCGGCCCTGGCCTTCACCGCTATTCCTCTGATTACCCGCAGTCTCAGAAGCACGTGTGTCAGCACTTGGTAATCTACCAGTGCCTGGAAAGGTGTTACACAAGTGTCGCTTTAGAACGTCCTCAAGTTTTTTCATCCTGTGCTCCCTCTGTGCGGGCAGGATGAGCTCTGCATCTTTCCCCTTCTATCGTGGATCAAGAAGGGTTGCCAACCAGTAATGATCCCTCTCCTTGATAGCACGAATCCTGGGGTCCTTTAGCAGGCTTTGTATCATTAGGGAGCCCATTGTCAGGATCCTGGTTCCGGGGTGGCAAGTGTGAGCCCAATATGCAATGATGAGAATTAGAAAGACGTATATGAACAAGAAAAAGGGGTTTATTAATAGTAAGGCATAAGAAGCAGTAAACAAATATGAATAAACAATATGTAGCTGGGTGATAAGAAAGGAAAACACTGTATAAATAATAATCAGCAATAAGAAACTAAAAGGCAAGATGAGAGAAAGGTAGACCAAAAGTAACAAAACTACACTAAACTATACTACTACATATAAAGGAAAAGACTAGATTGAACTTAGAGCAGGGTTAAACAAGATATAGAGAGAAATAGGAGAAGGAAGAGTGAAGGAGATCTTTAGAACAAATAGGAAAAATAGAAATGGAAGAATCTTTGAGGCAGAGGGTCCTGGGGATGCAGAGTGAGGGGGTCCTGGATCTGTAGAGCGAGGGGGTCCTGGATCTGTAGAGCGACAGATTCAGCAGGATGCGAGGTAGCAGGCTCTGAGGGTGCAGGGCAACAGGCTGAGGGTTCTGTAGGTTGTAGGGCAGCAGGATCAGAGGTTACTTGCAGGATATAGGGCAGCGACAACTGTAGGACCTGCGGGATGCAGGGCAGCACCTTCTGTAAATCCTGGGAGATACAGGGCGGCGACAACTGTAGAACCTGTGGGATGCAGGACAGCAGGCTCAGAGAATTCTGTAGGTTGCAAGGGAGCAGGATCAGAAGATACTTGCAAGATGTATGGTAACAGGCTGTGGATTCTGCAGGATGCAGGGCAGCAGGATTCGAGGATCCTTGCAGTAAGTAAGGCAGCAGGCTCTGAGGATTCTTGCAAGATGTATGGTAACAGGCTGTAGATTCTGCAGGATGCAGGGCAGCAGGATTCGAGGATCCTTGCAGTAAGTAAGGCAGCAGGCTCTGAGGATTCTTGCAAGATGCAGGGCAACAGGATCCTTGTAGCAGGAACTATGAACAGTATGGTGGGAACCAAGACAAAAACAGGTTAGAACAGGCAGCGATAGATGACAGCTCCTTCCTAGTGAGAGGTTCACTAGAACAATGCAGAAGCATCTTGCTTTGGGAGTGGCCCTTTTTTATAGTGGAGAAATCATGATGTTATGGCTAGCACCTGGCGCCGGCGGCTAGGGACCTGACACCCATGCAGCGTAGGTTGGAGGTGGCATTAGCTTCCGAGTCTTCCTGGTCAATGAGGATGACCATATCGTGCACTTCCTCCTCCCAGCCACGCACAAGCCCTTCTGTTTCTGGGCACACAAAACCCTCCCTTGAGGAATCCCCACCTTCAATGCCCCCACTACTTAAATAGTCCTCCTCCTCCTCATCCTCCTCCTGTCTGATCTGAGTAGGACCCGCTGGAATGCTGTCTGCGGAAAGAATGGGGCCTTGAGAGCTAGGGCCTCCTCTTCCTCCCGCTGCTCTGCCTCTAGAGCCACATCTATAATTCCCTTCAGAGTGTGCTCCAGCAGGAACACTAAAGGAATTGTGTCACTGATGCATGCACTGTCCCTGCTCACCATCCTCGTTGCCTCCTCAAATGGTGACAGTACAGTGCATGCATCCTTGATCATCAGCCACTGCGGGAGGAAAAAAAAACAAGTTGACCTGAACCTGTCCTTGTGCCATACTCACACAGGTACTCTACTCTTTGTTGGCCCTCTGCTGCTTGTGCAGACGCTGCAGCATTGCTAATGTCGAGTTCCACCTGGTGGGCATGTCACAGATCAGACGGTTTGTGGGAAGGTGGAATTCTCTTTGAATTTCTGCCAGGCGAACGCTTGCTGGGAATGACCGTCTGAAGTGGCTGCAGACTTTTCTGGCCTGGATGACAAGCTCTGGCAGCCCTGGGTACTTGGTTAGGAAACGCTGTACCACCAGATTTAGGACGTGTGCTAGGCATAGTACATGCATCAATTTACCCTTGCGTAGGGTGGAGAGAAGTTTGCTGCCATTATCGCAGACGATCATTCCCAGCTCAAGCTGGCGTGGTGTTAACCATCTCTGCACCTGCCCCTGCAGAGCTGACAGAATTTGTGGCCCTGTGTGGCTCCTGTCCCCTAAACAAACCAGCTCAAGCACAGTATGGCATCTTTTTGCTTGAGCCATTGCGTAGACCCTGTCAGGCGTCGGTTTAACTGCCACTTCGCCAGAAACAGAGAAGGAGGAGGAGGAAGAGGTGGTGGTGGTGGAGCAGACAGACCTCATACAAGCAGCTTTCTGGAGGCGTGGTGGATGAACAAGCTCCAGCACAGAGCCCGTCTTGGATCACTCCCAGCTGCAATCAGAGTTACCCAGTGTGCCATGAAGGAAATGTAACGACCCTGTCCATGCTTGCTGGACCACGTGTCTAAAGTCACATGCACCTTGCTGCTGACTGCCTTTCCCAATGACTGGATAACATTGTCTTCCACGTGCTGGTATAGTGCTGGAATGGCCTTGCGTGAAAAATAATGGCATTTTGGATCCTGCCACTGTGGTACAGCACATTCAGCAAATTCACGGAAGGGAGCGGAGTCCACCAGCTGGAAAGGCAGCAGCTGCAATGCGAGTAATTTTGCTAAGCTGGCATTTAGACGCTGTGCTTGGGGATGGTTGGGACTATATTTTTGCTTTCGCTGCAGCAGCTGCGGCAACGTAATCTGACTGCGTAAATCTTCAACTACTGGGATTATGTTGACAATGTGACGAAGGACCTGGTACATCCATTACTGTAGCATCATCCCTGTCGGTGGAGGTTGTAGTCAATGACATGGCAGGACATACAGTGTGGGTAGAGACAGATGAGGAGGAGGGGGACCTACGCAAAGTTTTGCGCCTACGGGATGTGTGGCACTTGTTCATATGTCGCCTCAAGCACGTGGTACCCAAGTGTCCGGTGTTTATCCCACGCTTCAGCCTCATCTGATATAGATTACAAATAGCAACGGTGGGGTCTGCTGCACATTTCTTAAAGAACTCCCAGACAGCAGAGTTCCTGCATGTGTTCTTTGAGACAACAGCGCTCTGCACCGGAGCAGCTCTGACATCTGATGCCTTGGACTGGCTAGTGCTACGGTTGGTCACAGAGGATGTTGTGCCTCGTGTTTGCTGTGCCTCCTCCTCCCCCTCCTCCTCACTTGATTCCTCAGTTCGATCTGGCACCCAGGTGGAGTCAGTGACCTCATCATCAATGTCATCTTCACCCCCTATCTCCTCGTCACTGGAGCCAACTTGGCAGTATGCTGCATCTGCTGGTTCAACATGAGTGCCAGTTATTTGTGTGTCATCACTGGCACCCCCTTCCTCTAGGTTGATCATACTCCCTTGCTCAACCTCAGAGATTGAATAAGAGCACTGTACTTGCTGCGCATCCTCAAGCAGCATGTCACTCTCATTGTAGTCAAGCAATTCAGCTGACTCCTCCGTGTGTGATAGCGAGGCTACGGCAGGAGTAGCTGTGGACATGGAGGCTGCATTAGATGCTTTGGCAGCTGAGGTGGACTGTAAAGCACTAGAAGCCTTGCTGTCAGAGGACTCGGAGGATGAGATGGCCTGGTTAGCCAATCCACCAAGTCCTCTGTATGTTGCTGCTGCTTAAGATGGCCAGCACCAGTTAGAAAGGACAAGCGTGCCCCTGCAGAGGATGCACCACGTCCACCACGACCAGAGACACAGCCTCCCGACACAGGGGCTGCTTGCCCTCTTATCTGTGTCTGGGAGCGTCTGCCTTTCCTTTTTGTTCTTTCAGACATGGTGAGTGATTTATAGATTAATATATACAGAACTCTGATTCAACTCTGGTATAAAGATTTAAAGAACTCTGGTATAACTCAGTGAGACACACTGATAGCTGGCAGCCAGTGACGAGACACAGATCACCTTAATTCACAAATGTTTTAAAGAAATTAGTGAGCCCCAAAATACTGCGTGCTACTGGATGTGTGACAAGACACAGATCACCTCAATTCACAAATGTTTTAAAGAAATTAGTGAGCCCCAAAAAAACTTGCTGGCTGTGTGATGAGACACAGAAGATCACCTCAATTCACAAATGTTTTGTAGAAATTAGTGAGCCCCAAAATAATGCGTGGTACTGGTTGTGTGACAAGACACAGATCACCTCAATTCACAAATGTTTTGTAGAAATTAGTGAGCCCCAAAATACAGCATGGTACTGGATGTGTGACGAGACACAGATCACCTCAATTCACAAATGTTTTGTAGAAATTAGTGAGCCCAAAAATAATGCGTAGTACTGGTTGTGTGACAAGACACAGATCCCCTCAATTCACAAATGTTTTGTAGAAATTAGTGAGCCCCAAAATACAGCGTGGTACTGGATGTGTGACGAGACACAGATCACCTCAATTCACAAATGTTTTAAAGAAATTAGTGAGCCCCAAAAATACTTGCTGGCACAGTGACAAGACCCAGAAGATCACCTCAATTCACAAATGTTTTAAAGAAAGTTGTAAACCCCAAAAAAACTTGCTGGCTCAGTGACAAGACACACATCACCTAAATTCCCTGATATTTGGTAGAAATGAGACCCCCCCAGACCCCCCCAGTAGCGTGGCAGACCGGCAGTAACAAGACACAACTATCTCCTTTGAAATCTCCTCTGAAATGCGTGCAGAATCGGCGCGTGGAAATGTTATATAGTGTGCTGCGGGACTTAGCTCTGTGAGCCCATGATTGGCCAAAATTTGCCCAATCAGGACTCTGAGCGTGATTGGCATAGTGTGTGAACCAGTCTTGCACCAGACCTGTGGTCAGGTGCAAGGCTGTAGCCAATTACGAGCTTCAGGCCAGTGGGAAAATGCATTGTGGGCCATTGTGGTCGAACATCGCGCGAACACCCGGAAATGTTCGGTGTTCGCGATCTACTCGAACAGGCTAAGTTCGGGACGAACCCCGAACTGTCCGAACCCGAACCGCTCATCCCTATCGAACACGAACCAAACTCAATGTAAGTCAATGGGAC
The DNA here is from genome assembly GCA_009667805.1 of Leptobrachium leishanense. Classification (NCBI taxonomy): domain Eukaryota; kingdom Metazoa; phylum Chordata; class Amphibia; order Anura; family Megophryidae; genus Leptobrachium; species Leptobrachium leishanense. The sequence goes on from RXON01000244.1 coordinate 21,981, forward strand.
CCGAAAGTTCGATTTTTAGAGTGCCCTCCAAGAGGGCATATATGCTAGATATTTGCCATAAAAGGTGTATGGGGGTCCGGGTAGTGCCCTGGGGACAGGAAACAAGGAAAAAAGTAAAAAAAAAAACGCTTTTAAAGGAACAGTTACAGGGTAATTCAAAGAGATTCGAAAAGTCAGCGCACGTTCGGTGACTTTTCGCTCTCTTCAATTCGGTTCCTTTTGCAGATCCCATTTCGGTGACCCTGCGGTGTATTCAGCAAACACCACAGGGTCCCCGAATTGCAGGGAAAAGCTACCGCAAACCCGACGAAAACTCACCGCAAAACCCAGCGAATGCACGCCGAACACCCGCAAAAACATCTGGATTAACCTGTCGAAAAACACGAGCAGGAGCCGATCACACGCAGCGAAGCAGCCGAGACCGCAGACGAGGCAGTGAATAAATTAGCAAAACAGTTTGTGTGAATGATTGAAAAGTGAAACACTGTTTGCAAAGAAACTACTGTGTGGAAATGTCTGAAATTTACATATGATCCAATGAATGATAATAAAAAGGGCTGTTACAGAAAAAATAAGAAAACTTAAAACAAAAAAAATCAAAAACAAATCGGACTTTTAAAAAAAAACTATTTAAGAAAAATGCTTAAAATATCCTAAAAAATCTATAAATAAAGAGACTTTTTACTGCAGAATTTTATAATGAACGGTTTATTAGATATTGAATTAAAACAGGAAAATTTTTAACCTTGAAGCCTATGGGATTCTCCTGAATAAACTTGCCGAATTAAACCAACGAATTGCAGGGCATTTTGGGAACCTTTCACTGCTGGTTTGTGTTCTCTGAATAGCAGAAGCAGTGCTTTTCATGGGGTTTTCACTGCCCTCGAACAGGCACCGAACAGGCACCGTATGTTCAGGCAATTCTCCAGGATTTGGCGAATTGCCTGCTCTCTGAATAGCCGAATGGCCAGGAAAGGTAACCGAACGCTGATTTTCAGCGTTCGGTTACCTTTCTCAAGGAATTCGGAGCTCTTTGAATAACCCTGTGAGTTTTCCATGAAATAAAGGTTAAGGATAAAATCGAAAAATTCCTTCAAATATCGTGCCTAGGTGGTCCCCATAACCTGCCCGTGAAGTGGCGGATTATTAGGATGTATAGAAACATTTAAAAACAAAAAAATGACATTTCAAATGACAGTAAATGTTTTTCCTTTAATCTATTCATAAACAACTGCTTGGAGTGGCAGCCTGTATGAAAAGAGGAGACGTTTTAGGAAACGCAGAACAAGTTTATTGATTTTTTGGCTAAATTATGGTGAAACTTATGCAGGCTTTGGATGAAAGTAACAGTAGGTGCTTTAAAATTGGGCCTATAGTGCCAGAAACAGTGCCGTCACATCGTAACCCCTCTGTGGTATTGTGGAAGAGTGCAGGGTTGGACCCTGCGGTCAAATATTACAATGATATGAATCTGGTACAGGCGTCAGTGCACCCAAATATTTTGCCTTTGATGGCAGCAAGTGCCTTCACACCGTAACCCCTCTGTGGTATTGTGGATAGGGATGAGCTGTTCGGTTTGATGTGTTCGGAGTACGATTCGAACATCGCCAGTTCGCATGTTCGCGAACTACGAACATTTCCGTGTGTGTTCGCCACATGTTCACCCACAATGCACCACAATGGACCACAATGCACTTTTTCCACTGGCCTGAAGCTCGTAATTGGCTACAGCCTGCACCTGACCACAGTTTAGGTGCAAGACTATGCCAATCATGGCTCAGAGTCCTGATTGGGCAAATTTTGCCCAATCATGGGCTCACAGAGCTAAGTCCCGCAGCACACTATATAAGGTGTCCCTTGCAGCCCCAGCACGTGTTTTTTGAGAGGAGATTGTTGTGTTAGTGTGTGTTCTCACTGCCAGTCTGCCACCAGCTATTGGGGGGTCTCACTTCTACAAAATATCTGGGAATTGTTGTAATCTGTGTGTTCTCACTGCCATCAACTATTTTGGGGGTCAGTCATTTCTGCAAAATATCTGGGGATTGTTGTAATCTTTGTGTTCTCACTGCCAGCAGCAATTGTGGGAGTCAGACATTTCTGCAAAATATCCGGGAATTGTCGTAATCTTTGTTCTCACTGCCACCAACTATTTTGGGGGTCAGTCATTTCTACAAAATATCTGGGAATTGTTGTAATCTGTGTGTTCTCACTGCCACCAACTATTTTGGGGGTCAGTCATTTCTACAAAATATCTGTGAATTGTTGTTATCTTTGTGTTCTCACTGCCAGCAGCAATTGTGGGGGTCTCATTTCTACAAAATATCTGGGAATTGTTGTAATCTTTGTGTTCTCACTGCCACCAACTATTTTGGGTGTCAGTCATTTCTACAAAATATCTGGGAATTGTTGTAAACTTTGTCTTCTCACTGCCAACAGCAATTGTGGGGGTCAGTCATTTCTACAAAATATCTGGGAATTGTTGTAATCTTTGTGTTCTCACTGCAACCCATCAGGGGATCTCACTGATTTATAGGAGGTTTCTGGGAATTGTAATCTGTGTCTTCTCACTGCCAGCTATCAGGGGGTCCCACATACTTCTATCAGATTTCAGCGAATTGTAATCTGTGTCTTGTCACTGTTGCCAGCTATCAGGGGGTCCTATCAGGGGGTCTCACTGATTTAGGGGTGGTTTCTGCGAATTGTAATTTGTGCCTTGTCACTGCCACCCATCAGGGGGTCTCACTGATTTATAGGAGGTTTCTGGGAATTGTAATCTGTGTCTTGTCACTGGCTGCCAGCTATCAGGGTGTCTCACTGAGTTATACCAGAGTTCTGTAAATCTTTAATCTTTATACCAGAGTTGAATCAGAGTTCTGCATATCTTTAATCTATATATCACTCACCATGTCAGAAAGACCGAAAAGGACAGGCAGACGCTCCCAGACACAGATAAGAGGGCAAGTAGCCTCTGTGTCGGGAGGCTGTGCCTCTGGTCGTCGTGGACGTGGTGCATCCTCTGCAGGGGCACGCTTGTCCTTTCTAACTGGTGCTGGCCGTCTTAAGCAGCAGCAACATACAGAGGATTTGGTGGATTGGCTAACCAGGCCAACCTCATCCTTCCAGTCCTCTGCCAGCCAGGCTTGTAGTGCTTCACAGTCCACCTCAGCTGCCAAAGCATCTAATGCAGCCTCCATGTCCACAGCTACTCCTTCCATAGCCTCACTATCACACACGGAGGAGTCAGCTGAATTGTTTGACTACAATGACAGTGACATGCTGCTTGAGGATGCGCGGCAACTACATTGCTCTGATTCAATCTATGAGGTTGAGGAAGGGAGTATAATCAACCTAGAGGAAGGGGGTGCCAGTGACACACAAATAACTGGCACTCATGTTGCCCCAGCAGCTGCAGCATACTGCCAAGTTGGCTCCAGTGACGAGGAGATAGGGGGTGATGACAATGATGATGAGGTCACTGACTCCACCTGGGTCCCTGATCAAACTGAGGAGTCAAGAGAGGAGGAGGAAAAACAAACACGAGGCACAACGTCCTCTATGACCAACCGTAGCCAGTCCAAGGCATTAGATGTCAGAGCTGCAGAGGTGCAGAGCGCTGTTGTCTCAAAGCACACATCCAGGAACTCTGCTGTCTGGGAGTTCTTTAAGAAATGTGCAGCAGACAGCACCATTGCTATTTGTAATCTATGTCAGATGAGGATCAAGCGTGGGAAAGACACCGGACGCTTGGGTACCACGTGCTTGAGGCGACATATGACCACCTGCCATGCATCCCATTGGCGCAACACTTTGCGTAGGTCCTTCTCATCTGTCTCTACCCCCACTATATGTCCTGCCATGTCATTGACTCCAACCTCCACTGACATGGATGATGCTACAGTAATGGATGTACCAGGTCCTTTCTCACAATGTGACAGCATCCCATCAGCTGAAGATTTACGCAGTCAGATTACGTTGCCCCAGCTGCTGCAGCATAAGAAAAAATATAGTCCCAACCATCCCCAAGCACAGCGTCTAAATGTCAGCTTAGCAAAATTACTCGCATTGCAGCTGCTGCCTTTCCAGCTGGTAGACTCTGCTTCCTTCCGTGAATTTGCTGTATGTGCTGTACCACAGTGGCAGGTTCCAAAACACCATTTCTTTTCACGGAAGGCCATTCCAGCACTATACCAGCACATGGAAGACAATGTCATGGAGTCATTGGGAAAGGCAGTCAGCAGCAAGGTGCACATGACTTTAGACACGTGGTCCAGCAAGCATGGACAGGGCCGTTACATCTCCTTCATGGCCCACTGGGTAACTCTGATTGCAGCTAGGAGGGATCCAAGACGGGGCTCTGTGCTGGAGCTTGTTCATGCACCACACCTCCAGAAAGCTGCTTGTATGAGGTATGTCTGCTTCACCACCACCTCTCCCTCTTCCTCCTCCTCCTTCTCTGTCTCTGGTGAAGTGGCAGTTAAACCGACGAGTGAAAGGGGCTACGCAATGGCTCAAGCAAATGCTTGAGCTGGTTTGTTTAGGGGACAGGAGCCACACCGGGCCAGAAATTCTGTCCGCTCTGCAGGGGCAGGTGCAGAGATGGTTAACACCATGCCAGCTTCAGCTGGGAATGGTCGTCTGTGATAATGGCAGCAACCTTCTCTCCACCCTACGCCAGGGTAAGCTGACGCATGTACCATGCCTAGCACACGTCCTAAATCTGGTGGTACAGCGTTTCCTAACCAGGTACCCAGGACTGGCAGAGCTTCTCAGCCAGACCAGAAAAGTCTGCAGCCACTTCAGATGGTCATTCCCAGCAAGTGTTCGCCCGGCAGAAATTCAAAGAGAATTCCACCTTCCCACAAACCGTCTGATCTGTGACATGCCCACCAGCTGGAACTCAACATTAGCAGTGCTGCAGCATCTGCACAAGCAGCAGAGGGCCGTGTATAGAGTAGGGATTCATTGATACCACACACAGACATATACGTATATATCAACACGCAGACCTATACATACTTATATATCAACACGCAGATATATATATATATACACCCACCCACAGACCTCAGACCAAATATACACATACACACATGGGGGGTGGCATGTGGACAATCTCAACTAAATGCGCCACCCCACTTGGCTGATCCCTCCAGAAGAAATGTTGAACCCAACAGAGCAGAGAATATATATATTATTCACTGCTCTATTGGGTTCAACATTTCTTCTGTAGGGATCAGCCAAACGGGGGGGGGGGGTGGGGGAATTAGTTGCCAAAATGTGTGTGTAATACAAGTCTGGATATATATATTTATAAGAATATAGATATATTTCTTATCTAAATATATATATCATACCTGCCATTACCTTCCCCTATAAATTTGCTAAAAATATACACACACAAAAAAAAAAAACTGCCTGAGACCCAGCGCAGGCCACATGCCACCCCCCTCTACCTGGCTGAATGTATCTAATATATATAATTAAATACATTCAATCAGGTAGAGAAAGAAAAAAAAAGTTTTATTTTATGTTCCCGGGGACATTTAAAAATGTCCTCGGATTTTATTTTTTTTAGAAATGTGTCGCCTTACCTTAACCTGGTGGTCAGTGGGGGCTCCCTGGATCCTGGTTGTGGGGGGGGGGCTGCCGTGGCCGCAGGTGCAGTGGCTCCCTCCCTGCGCCGCCTGTCTCTGCCACATGCACCCGGGCGGCTAGCCCGCACACTTGCAGCGCTGTCATCCGGCGGCCACATGCTCTGCAAGGGGATCCTTGGGAGGCCCTGGCAGGCTGCCCTCTACAGTGCAGGGAAGGTGTAACAGCAATGTATCATTTATTGAAAAGAAACCACAAAATAAGAAAGGAAGAAAGCAACACACAAATGACTTAAAAAATGTATTTATAAAATTAAATAGAGTGTCACCATACATAAGTAGAGGTGATAAAGATAAAATAAAACACAAAATAAAATGGCCAGACGCGTTTCACGCCTCGCTTGCGCTTCCTCTGTGTCATAAGATGCCACTGAGGAAGCGCCAGCGAGGCGTGAAACGCGTCTGGCCATTTTTTTTTGTGTTTTATTTTATCTTTATCACCGCTACTTATGTATGGTGACACTCTATAGAATTTTAATATGGTGGATTCTGGAGGAGACAGAAGAAAGGAGCGCAATTTGGGAGCCCTGTGTAATTTTTGAGAGGTGTTTCCCAGTTTAAGACCACTCTGGAGCGGTCCACTCTTTAAAGATTTCCACGGCCTACCTAAAGAGGATAAGGCACCATTGGAGAAAAGCCCTGATGACCCTATGACATCCTGAGGGACGGAGCTACCGAGAGGAGTGCCTTCCAATGGGGTAAGGTCCGGCTGGAAATATTGCTGAACCTGTCAACATCGTCCCAGTATAACGGGACCCCGTGGAGACATCAGCACATACCATCTGTTTTTTTTTGGTCTTCTCTCGGAGTCTGCAGATATCTGCCCAGGTAAACCGCAGGACCCCTGCAAGGAATATACAGACTTTACTCCTACTGCAGGTACAAGAATAAGGTCTAATATTTTATGTGTGAATTAACCACAGTTGGCAAGACTGGTTATTCGTGATATATAACGGACTATTGGAATAGACTGCTACTAAACATCTAATATTGGGACTAACCACATATGCATGGACAGATTACAGCGGTCTGATAGAGACTATTTAAAGATCAGTTATACAGACTGTCCTGTAATTTACCACTTCAATTGAAGTTTGGGATCGCCCTCCTCCAACTCCATCTGTATTTCTATATTTGTTTTTGTTGGGTAGTTGGACAGACTACCTGGAGGAGTAGATTGGCAGCACCCCACTACAATAACCTTTCACACATATTAAATTGGTTATTAAATAGAGGTACTAAGTTACTCCTTCATACTCTACGCGTTTCGCCATTGATTTGGTGACTTCAGGAGCATAAATAGTGTTATGTACGTGGAGGGTAGTATCATTGACTGCGCTAGATCAAACCACCAATATTTAAACTGAAGGAGTAGTAGTTACCATGATCCAGGTGTCTGGCAGAGGAGGGACAACAACTGCCAAAACCAGCCCTCTGTGGACTGATTGAGATATCCAGTGGGGGTATATGTACAATATGCAGTCCTGCCTCTATATCCGGATTATTCTGTTATACCATAGTAACTATTATATCTGGAATATACTTTTATCACATAGTAACTATTATATACGGAATATTCTGTTATCTCATAGTAACTATTATATACGGAATATTCTGTTATCTCATAGTAACTATTATATACGGAATATTCTGTTATCACATAGTAACTATTATATCCGGAATATTCTGTTATCCCATAGTAACTATTATATACGGAATATTCTGTTATCTCATAGTAACTATTATATACGGAATATTCTGTTATCACATAGTAACTATTATATACGGAATATTCTGTTATCTCATAGTAACTATTATATCCGGAATATTCTGTTATCCCATAGTAACTATTATATCCGGAATATTCTGTTATCTCATAGTAACTATTATATCCGTAATATTCTGATATCCCATAGTAACTATTATATCTGGAATATGCTGTTATCCCATATTAACTATTATATCCGGAATATTCTGTTATCCCATAGTAACTATTATATCCAGAATATTCTTTTATCTCATAGTAACTATTATATCCGGAATATTCTGTTATCTCATAGTAACTATTATATCTGGAATATACTTTTATCACATAGTAACTATTATATCTGGAATATTCTGTTATCCCATAGTAACTATTATATCTGGAATATTCTGTTATCTCATAGTAACTATTATATCCAGAATATTCTTTTATCTCATAGTAACTATTATATCCGGAATATTCTGTTATCTCATAGTAACTATTATATCCAGAATATTCTTTTATCTCATAGTAACTATTATATCCGGAATATTCTGTTATCTCATAGTAACTATTATATCTGGAATATACTTTTATCACATAGTAACTATTATATACGGAATATTCTGTTATCTCATAGTAACTATTATATCTGGAATATACTTTTATCACATAGTAACTATTATATACGGAATATTCTGTTATCTCATAGTAACTATTATATCCGGAATATTCTGTTATCCCATAGTAACTATTATATCTGGAATATTCTGTTATCCCATAGTAACTATTATATCGGGAATATTCTGTTATCCCATAGTAACTATTATATCGGGAATATTCTGTTATCTCATAGTAACTATTATATCCGGAATATTCTGTTATCCCATAGTAACTATTATATCCGGAATATTCTGTTATCTCATAGTAACTATTATATCTGAAATATTCTGTTATCTCATAGTAACTATTATATCCGGAATATTCTGTTATCCCATAGTAACTATTATATCCAGGAATATTCTGTTATCCATAGTAACTATTATATCCGGAATATTCTGTTATCCCATAGTAACTATTATATCCGGAATATTCTGTTATCCCATATAACTATTATATCCAGAATATTCTGTTATCCCATAGTAACTATTATAATCCGGAATATTCTGTTATCCCATAGTAACTATTATATCCAGAATATTCTGTTATCCCATAGTAACTATTATATCCGGAATATTCTGTTATCCCATAGTAACTATTATATCCGGAATATTCTGTTATCTCATAGTAACTATTATATCCGGAATATTCTGTTATCCCATAGTAACTATTATATCCAGAATATTCTGTTATCCCATAGTAACTATTATATCCGGAATATTCTGTTATCTCATAGTAACTATTATATTCGGAATATTCTGTTATCACATAGTAACTAATATATCCGGAATGTTCTGTTATCTCATAGTAAATATTATATCCGGAATATTCTGTTATCTTATAGTAACTATTATATACGGATTATTCTGTTATCTCATAGTAACTATTATATCCGGAATATTCTGTTATCCCATAGTAACTAATATATCCGGAATATTCTGTTATCTCATAGTAACTATTATATCCGGAATATTCCATTATCCCATAGTAACTATTATATCTGGAATATTCTGTTATCTCACAGTAACTATTATATCCGGATTATTCTGTTATACCATGGTAACTATTATATCTGGAATATTCTGTTATCGCATAGTAACTATTATATCTGGAATATTCTGTTATCGCATAGTAACTATTATATCTGGAATATTCTGTTATCTCATAGTAACTATTATATCCGGAATATTGTTATCCCATAGTAACTATTATATACGGATTATTCTGTTATCCCATAGTAACTAATATATCCGGAATATTCTGTTATCCCATAGTAACTAATATATCCGGAATATTCTGTTATCTCATAGTAACTATTATATCCAGAATATTCTGTTATCCCATAGTAACTAATATATCTGGAATATTCTGTTATCTCATAGTAACTATTATATCCGGAATATTCCATTATCCCATAGTAACTATTATATCTGGAATATTCTGTTATCCCATAGTAACTATTATATCCGGAATATTCTGTTATCCCATAGTAACTAATATATCCGGAATATTCTGTTATCTCATAGTAACTATTATATCCGGAATATTCCATTATCCCATAGTAACTATTATATCTGGAATATTCTGTTATCTCATAGTAACTATTATATCCGGATTATTCTGTTATACCATAGTAACTATTATATCTGGAATATGCTGTTATCGCATAGTAACTATTATATCTGGAATATTCTGTTATCGCATAGTAACTATTATATCTGGAATATTCTGTTATCTCATAGTAACTATTATATACGGAATATTCTGTTATCTCATAGAAACTATTATATCTGGAATATTCTGTTATCCCATAGTAACTATTATATCCGGAATATTCTGTTATCCCATAGTAACTATTATATCCGGAATATTCTGTTATCCCATATTAACTATTATATCTGGAATATGCTGTTATCCCGTATTAACTATTATATCTGGAATACTCTGTTATCCCATAGTAACTATTATATCCAGAATATTCTGTTATCCCATAGTAACTATTATATCCGGAATATTCTGTTATCCCTATTAACTACTGTATTATATCCGGAATATTCTGTTATCTCATAGTAACTATTATATCCGGAATATTCTGTTATCCCATATTAACTATTATATCTGGAATATACTGTTATCCCATATTAACTATTATATCCGGAATATTCTGTTATCCCATAGTAACTATTATATCTGGAATATTCTGTTATCCCATAGTTACTATTATATCTGGAATTTATGTTTGTCCCATAACAACTATTATATCCGGAATATTCTTGTTATCCATTGTAACTATTATATCCGGAATATTCTGTTCATCCCCATAGTAACAATTATATCCGGGTATCTGTATAGATTCCATAGTAACTATTATTACTCCAGACTATTATATCTGTTATCTCATAGGTAGCTATTTATATCCAGATATTCCTGTTATCTCATTTAGTACTATTATATCCGGAATTATTCTGTTATCCCATAGTAACTATTATATCCGGAATATTCTGTTATCCATAGTAAACTCAATATA
>RXON01000245.1:0-37404 GCA_009667805.1 Leptobrachium leishanense
TATATTACATTAAAATGCGCATTATCCTCTACTTCCTGTAAAGACACTGGGACACCTAAGCGAGGAATGGTTTTATGGGATGTTGGCGAATGCATGCAAACCCAACAGTCCGTATGGTTCAGTCTTTTCACAGCCTGGAAATGCATAGAAACAAAAACATTATGAAATGGTTCAGTAAATCGATTTTCATATTCCTTTAAGGCTCTCATACAGTGGGGCAAAAAAGTATTTAGTTAGCCACCAATTGTGCAGGTTCTCCCACTTAAAAAGAAGACAGAGGCCTGTAATTGTCATCATAGGTACACTTCCACTATGAGAGACAAAATGAGAAAACAAAATCCAGAAAATCACATTGTCTGATTTTTAAGGAATTTATTTGCAAATTACGGTGGAAAATAAGTATTTGGTCAATATCAAAAGTCCATCTCAATACTTTGTTATAGATCCTTTATTGGCAATGACAGAGGTCAAACGTTTTCCGTATGTCTTCACAAGGTTTTCACATACTGTTGTTGGTATTTTTGCCCATTCCTCCATGCAGATCTCCTCTAGAGCAGTGATGTTTTGGGGCTGTTGCTGGGCAACACGGACCTTCAACTCCCTCCAAAGGGGTTGAGATCTGGAGACTGGCTAAGCCACTCCAGGACCTTGATATGCTTCCTACGAAGCCACTCCTTCGTTGCCTGGGCGGTGTGTTTGGGATCATTTTCCTGCTGAAAGACCCAGCCACATTTCATCTTCAATGCCCTTGCTGATGGAAGGAGGTTTTCACTCAAAATATCACGATACATGGCCCCATTCATTTTTCCCTTTAGACGGATCAGTCGTCCTGGTCCCTTTGCAGAAAAACAGCCCCAAAGCATGATGTTTCCGCCACCATGCTTCACAGTAGGTATGGTGTTCTTTGGATGCAATTCAGCAATCTCTCTCCTCAAAACACGACGAGTTGAGTTTTTACCAAAAAGTTCTACTTTGGTTTCATCTGACCATATGACATTCTCCCTATCCTCTTCTGGATCATCCAAATGCTCTCTAGCAAACTTCAGATGGGCCTGGACATGTACTGGCTTAAGCAGGGGGACACGTCTAGCACTGCAGGATTTGAGTCCCTGGCAGCGTAGTGTGTTACTGATGGTAGCCTTTGTTACTTTGGTCCCAGCTCTCTGTAGGTCATTGACTAGGTCCCCCTGTGGAGTTCTGGGATTTTTGCTCACCATTCTTGTGATCATTTTGACCCCACGAGGTGAGATCTTGCGTGGAGCCCCAGAACGATGGAGATTATCAGTGGTCTTGTATGTCTTCCATTTTCTAAGGATTGCTCCCACAGTTGATTTCTTCAGACCAAGCTGCTTGACTATTGCAGATTCAGACCAGCCTGGTGCAGGTCTACAATTTTGTTTCTGGTGTCCTTCGACAGCTCTTTTGGTCTTGACCATAGTGGAGTTTGGAGTGTGTCTGTTTGAGATGGTGGACAGGTGTCTTTTATACTGATAACAAGTTCAAACAGGTGCCATTCATACAGGTAACGAGTGGAGGACAGAGGAGCCTCTTAAAGAAGACGTTACATGTCTGTGAGAGCCAGAAATCTTGCTTGTTTGTACTGTACTGTAGGTGACCAAATACTTATTTTCCACCATAATTTGCAAATAAATTCTTTAAAAATCAATGTGATTTTCTTGATTTTTTTTCACATTTTGTTTCTCAATAGTTGAAGTGTACCCATGATGACAATTACAGGCCTCTCTCATCTTTTTAAGTGTGAGAACCTGCAAAATTGGTGGCTGACTAAATACTTTTTTGACCCACTGTATGTCTGGCCTTTGTGTGGTATGCAGCTGTATCCATTGATTCCTCAACATTCATGTTCACAGTCATTAACACCTCAGCAGGAGGTATATCAGTCACGTCAGGAATAAAATGAATCCTAAAATGATAATGGGAGCAAAGATACAACCCCACACTCTAGGACCCACCTTTGGCCCCAGTAGGCTCACCCACAGCCTCAGCGGAGGGGACCTAGGGGGTGAAGCTATAATAGAGCAGCTGCAACTTCCACCTCTAACTCCCTTTACTCCTCTCCTCCATCCCCTCCCATGAATAGTTACTAGACTCTTTTCTCCCTCTCTGGACATCTAGAAGGACCTATGAGTATAAAGTGATGACACAATGGTCCTGGTTACAACCAGTAACAATGCCTTGTTTTTGTCTTATCCTTTTGATTGATCACAATTGTGTGTGTGATCTAAGAGAGAACTGCTAAATAATTATCTTTTTATATTCCCTGTGTATGAAAGTTTCCCTTGGTTAACATGTCCCTATTAGTTCAGTTTAAAATGCTTTGTTAGCAACTCTGAGGAATGTGGGATAATAGGACTAAAAAAAAGTCCCCTTTTCTCTGAATATTTATTTAGCTATTTATAAAGGATTTTACCAATGTCCTGGGTTCAAGAACATTGAAATGTTAGTCATTACAGAAATACAAAGTAATAAAATGCAAGATATTAAAAACACAATATACAGATTAACAGAAAAATAAATATGTAGGAAATAGTCATTATGTTACATGTATACAGGTGCATTCTGTATTACCGGAATACCCCCCCCTGGAAATGGAAAAGAGAGCAGCGCGGTGTAGACTCCAACACCAGGTGAGAGTGACATTATTAGGGAGCAGGAGGGAATATTGCCGGCGCAGGTGACCTGCGGAAGATAGCTATTTGCGCCGGGGTTAGGTGGAGGTAGGCAGAAACGTAATGTTGGGTCAATACTCGGGGCTGCTGACGTCTGTCTGAGTATGCAAATTAATACTCAATCAGCAGGCATCACTAGACAGTTGTAACTGTTGTAACTAATTTCTGTAGTCTTTAATATCTCGAGCTGTTAGACTTGGAGGATAAAACTTTCCTTTTCACCATGTACGTAGCTAGGTCACACTCTGTCTTTGGTGTCGTTATAAACCTGCAAGCTGCCGATATTGACAGTATACTATATCCATATTAAACTAAAATAAATTATTGCAGCAGGGAAAGAACTCGCTCAACGTTTAAACTGCGTAAAGTCCAATATTCTTTTTTCTTCTCTTTCTGCAGAGTTAAAATATCTGATTTGCACGGCCATAGGTAAAAAGAGGAACTAATCTAATTTTCTAGTTTCACTTTCTGGCCTGCGTCCTGCTTCCTTTTTCTTGGTTTACATAAAAAAAACATAATGCGCAACTTTAAACTTCACTTCTATTTTTTTTCCTTTCCCAGTTAACCTCTTCGGCTGCGCAGCACTCTGTCCTGCAGAGCAATTAATGATAGAATACGTAGCCTCCCTATCCCTATCCCGAGAATATTTTGTATAGAACTATTCCATACTAAAATAATAAACCATGAGGCCGGCAGCAAAAACTCCCTCCATTAATATAGACAAACGATTATATCTACAAGAACAATAATTCTGCATACGTACATCTTGTACTTCACATATACACTATAACAGTCGACAACTCATGCTTTTGGTCTTCGCTCACCGTGCTTTACATCTCTGACTTGCATACATACATACATGTCCTTCATAATGCTCTCTACTGGCAAGCGACCCGTAGTCGCCATATCTAGGATAGGCTTTCCCAACCTCTTCTCACATTGACTCACAAACTATCATCCGCATCCTATAGATTATCACATTGTGGTTTTAAAACAAATTTCATCACACTTATAAAATTCATCATTTTTCTTTTTTGTAACCATTTACACCAGTCAGAATAGGCGTCCCTGCCCACCCGCCGATTAAATTCATACCTTTGTCTCACACTCTATATACACAAACATATACATCCATATATACAAATACACACATTATATACATAAATACATATACTTGGACAGACATCTTCGTGGAAAGGCCTAAGCCAGGGATTGTGGGTCAAGGGAAATTGTCAGATGCAATGGCAGTATCCTGTCAGGGGCCATTGGGGGCATCTGGGCTTTGGGTGGGGGCCGTCGCCTGCGGGGTACTTTACAATCCCGTTTGAGATGGTTGGACTCTCCACAAATAAAACAGGTTTTTGGTCGTCGCCCCCCCTCCCCACCAGGCTCCCCTTCCACGGTGCCTGCTGTCATACTGAGAATGGGCTGTTGTGTCCATGTGACATTATTCTTGGGAATCGGGGGTATGTCTTGGGTGTTTTGGTAGAAAGCGTACATGGTGTCGGTTTGCTGGGGTGGAAACGTGAAAAGGTCTTTGTGCTAGGGTGTGGATGCAGGTAACCCTATGTGGGACGTTAGTAAATCGTACTGATGATTCCCTGAGTCATTTTACGGTTTACGGGGTCACCGGTCCGGTCTATCGTTTGGTGTCTAAATTGGGCAAATGGGTCATAATAGGGGATATTGTCGGTGTCTGGCTTGTGGCTGTTAATGAGTACATGGCAGGACGAGTGGTGTAGTACGATCCATCAATGCATAAAACAGGGTAGAGACCTGTCGGCTGTTTTTGGGCAGTTGTCGTTTGGGTTGGGGTTATTATTTTCTTTTTGGATACCTCACCATGGGAAGGAGGCTCAGAACTTGGAGTGAGATAAGAAGAAAGGAAAAACTAATTACTATTATCTAATGTTTCTATCCACCCTTCGTTCTCAATTTCCTTTGCACCAAGCCTGTGCTACATTCCATAAACCATTATCAATCAACACTCCTTTTTTAGTCCGCAACACGTTTTCCCATTCTTCTACCTGTAATCTGGGAGTATCTAAATCACAAATCTTGCCTAAAATCTTTAGTTTCGTCACATTTCTTTTGCCTGTCCTTTCTGCAACTAATTTGCATGGCGACACCCAACCAGTATGGCTACTCTGTTCATTTCCCATTCTCGCTTGTTCTTTGTTTCCTGATCACTCTTCAATTCACTTAGTTTATCAACAGTCAGAAATGAGGATAGACCTATATCTATCGTGTCCTATGTTACCACGACAATAAAGCATCTAGTCTCCCCTATATTCCAAATATAGGGCCCTGCTAGAAAGGTGTAGCTAGCACCTCTCCGTCACGCAGCATATATATCCTACAGGGTTACCTGTTCCTACCATATATATTCTTGTGAGTTCCTAATAGATACGCCTAATGCATCATCTATCCCAGTACCCACAAGAAAATCTCTGACTGTCAATTAAACTATACTTCAATCAGAGATATATCACGTCCCGTCCTACCAAGCTTGTGATCGCCTGTTGACTGTTAGGAAAGTCCTAGTACCAGGTATGCGCCTATTTCATCACATCACCTGTAACCGTCTGGAGATAGCTAACCAGGTCACCCCACTTGTTACCACAGGTCCGCGACAATCTCTCTGATTAACAACCAAAATACAATGTCTATCAGGAAATACAAAGAACCGTGAACAGAGACATACAAACAAGCAGACGACTGGCATGCGGTTCGTGGGTCAGTGTATAAAACGGGCACCTGGGCAAAGTTAAATAAAACCCCACTTTTGATGCCTTTCCCAAGTGTCACACTGGGGCCTCCTGGGTAGGATCACAAACCAGAACACGTCACCGATAAGATATCAAAATGTATCTTACCTGTGAGGTTACGAAGTTGATCAGGCTCCGGTTCTGGTGTGGTCCCGCCAGGAAATCCTCGTTGGTGACACACTGGATAAAGCTTATAACCCAGTGCCCCACGTTGCAAGCGCCAAATTGAAATGGACAATGCTAGTCCTTCCTCGGATGCCAGCCTCTGATCTAATTTGGTGGAGAACGTCAAAGATATATGCGCATAAGAAATGACACAGACAATATAAAACGGTCTATGTAACTTCGAAGGAAGTGACTTCTCTCTGAGTCTCTTTAATCCGTGCGATACATTTATAGTACGTTTATACGTAAGCAGATGGGAGGCAATTTAACATTTTGATTGACTTCAGCATAAAATTACGTACATACAGTTTTAATTATTAATTAATAACAAAATCAAATATTCAGCTATTTCAAAGGTCAAAGTAACATTTCATAATCAGCGATGTTCTTCTAGACGTTCTTCTAGAAGTTCTTCATCCTGGATGACCATGTGATGTCTGAAAATAATCTTAACAGGATGCGCGAAGTATAGAACATTTGAGCTTCTTCCTATTTGTGGTTAGTCTTTGCAGAGACACCTGCATGAGTTCCTTTTTCCTGAGAGATGGCGAGATTACGCAAGCATTCTGCCTTTTATCTCTGCAAAAGACACTTTGTTAGTCTTAAAGCAATATTCATAACATTGACCTAAATGAGCATTTTTCCAAGGCCCAAATACATATATAAAAGCAGATATATTCTCGTCCACAACACCAAACCCAGCTACGTCTCTGACCAAGGATTATGAGAGATCTCCTCTTGACCTGCCATTGGGTTCCCCTCCCTCAATACCACGTCCCCCCTAACAGGACATGACATCAATATACATGTTAATATATGAGTGTGTTTCCACTTGAAGCTGTAACATAGAAAAGGTTTTACTGGATTTATTAAAACACAACAAAACACTTATCTCAAATCTCTGGAACAGACG
The DNA here is from genome assembly GCA_009667805.1 of Leptobrachium leishanense. Taxonomy (NCBI): domain Eukaryota; kingdom Metazoa; phylum Chordata; class Amphibia; order Anura; family Megophryidae; genus Leptobrachium; species Leptobrachium leishanense. The sequence continues at coordinate 6,537 of RXON01000245.1, forward strand.
ATGCCGCACTTTAACGTTAACATTTTTATACAAAAAGATTCAGAAAAGCTGTACAGTAAAAGCTGCATTTTTATATTATAACCTAAACCCGCAATTCCACCACTGTAATATACGTTTTCCAATATATGGTTTGTTTTCAATATTCCCTCTTTTTATAAATGTGAAATATTTTTATATAAAAAGGATTTTAACCTCTGACTCCTTCTATGTTCAAGAAGTCCTTAAAGAAAACTTTCCCATTAAGATCCTTTAAATTCATTTTTCCCCTGTGTGAATCCTTTTATGTTTTGCAAGAGCTGAGGAATTAGTGAAACCTTTCCCACATTCCGAGCATTTAAATGGTTTTTCTCCTGTGTGAATCCTTTTATGTTTTGTAAGATTTGAGGCCTGAGTGAAGCCTTTTCCACATTCGGAGCATTTAAATGGTTTTTCACCTGTGTGAATCCTTTTATGTAGTGTAAGATATGAGGCCTGAGTGAAGCCTTTTCCACATTCGGAGCATTTAAATGGTTTTTCCCCTGTGTGAATCCTTTTATGTAGTGTAAGATTTGAGGCCTGAGTGAAGCTTTTCCCACATTCAGAGCATTTAAATGTATTTTTCCCTGTGTGAGTGCTTTTATGTCTTGAAAGATTTGACCGCTGAGTGAAGCCTTTCCCACATTCAGAGCATTTAAATAGTTTTTCTCCTGTGTGACTCGTCATATGTTCTGCAAGACGGGATGTTTGAATGAAACCTTTCCCACATTCAGGGCATTTAAATGGTTTTTCTTCTGTGTGAATCATTTTATGTCTTGCAAAATCTGAGGAATGAATAAAGCCTTTCCCACATTCAGGGCATTTAAATGTTTTTTGTCCTGTGTGAATCATTTTATGTCTTGCAAGACCTGAGGGCTGATTGAAGTCTTTTCCACATTCAGAGCATTTAAATGGTTTTTCTCCTGTGTGAATCCTTATATGTAGTGTAAGTTTTGAGGCCCGAGTGAAAGATTTCCCGCATTCAGGGCATTTAAATGGATTTTCTCCTTGTTGAGTCATGGGTTTTGCAACAGCTGAGGCCTGAGTGAAACATTTAAAAGGTCTCGGGTGAATTTTTATTTCCACTGGGTTTGGATTGGATTTTACATAATCTCCATTATTATCAGCTGAGCATTCAGTCTGTGTATGTTCTGGGGGTTCATACATGTCGCTGTCTGGGAGATTTCCTTCTCCATATGTGGGTGATTCCTCCTTAATGTCAGTAGATGGATATTCAGTCTGTGGATGTTCTGGGAGGGGAGAAATGTCAGGATGTGAGATATCTCCTTCTCCATGTGACTGGGATTCTGCCCCTGTATAAGTAGAGGTATATTGTGTCTGTGTATGTTCTGGGGGTTCATACATGTCGCTGTCTGTGAGATTTCCTTCGTCACATGAGGCCGGTTCCTCCTGCCGGTTGTCAGTTGCCTGCCTGCTTCGAGGTCGCCGGGGCTCCCGGTGGCAGAGATGTGTCCCTTTTAGTCGCCTGCAATGCTGAAGATGCCTGGGCTTGCCGTACCTCTCCTTGCGGTGGAACCTTATGTGCCCTTGGCTCAGGCCTCTACTTCTGACATAGAACTTGATGCCCAGGCCCTGCTTGACCTGCAGGCCTCACATCTCGCCTGCGTGCATTAGGCTTGTGCACCGATTTTTTTTTTCGGTTCGATTCGGTTCGATTTGTTCGGATGTTTAAAATTTTCGATTCGGCTCGTTTCGACCGATTTCTGTTTCGTTTCGGTTCGGTTCGGCTCGTTTTTCGTGTACATTTTTTTTCGGAATATCGACCAATTCTCGTGTTTTCGGGTCACTTTGCTCGTTTTTTGTATCGACTTTTCAGAAATTTCGGAAATTTTCGTTTTTTCGGAACGTCTGTTCTCCTCGTTTCAAAGTGTCTACGATAATTCTGGCGATTCTATCGTGTTTTTTTTTATTAAATAAAGATCCTTTTTTTCTTATGAATAATTGAATATACATTTCACAACTTTATTTAATCATATTAAAATGGTATGAAAGCCAAGGAACAAAAAAAATGAACAAAACGATTTAAAAAACGCTAAATTGACCCGAATGCCACAAGAAACAAGTGACCCGCATTTACAAATACAAAATTTACAGAATCAGCGATATAATCGATAATAGTTAAATATACGATGTCCAGAATTACCGAAATGGAACCGAAATCACGAATGGAACCAAAATCATGAATAGAGCAAAAATAAATTTCGATTTGACACATTTCAAGTCCATTCGAAAAATCCGAAATTTTTTCGTTTCGGCTCGGAAAACTTTTCGGATCTATCGGTTTTCGGGTCCAACCCGATTCGGAAATTCGGCCGAATCCGAAGACACGAATCGGGAAATTTTGTGAAAATTCCGAAACCCGAAATGCACATCCCTAGCGTGCATAACTGGAGTGGTTGTTGTCACGGAACGGACCTGAGTGCTCCTTCCAGCGAGTCACGTGACTAAAAACTCAGACAGTTTTAAAGACCATTTTTTCCTTTTATATTTCGGTTGTGCGTTTAAGTGTATGGACATTTTATTTCATTTCTAGATGTGGTTTTACTGGTGGGGTTTTTTATTAGGATGCAGATGTGAAATTGTGTGATGCATTTAAATGTATTATATTTTCCCTTGGTTGCTAGGATTGAAAGGCTGTGTTGAAATTCAATTGTATGCAAATCCGATTGTCTCATTCAAGTCTGGACATGTCTGGGGCATTCAAGTCTGGACATGTCTGAGGGCATTCAAGTCTGGCCATGTCTCTGTGTTGTGTGTATAAAAGGATCTGCCCAAACCCTTCATAAATCAGTCCCTGTTTTAAAGTCATACATCCTCGTCTGGTGAGTTATTTCAGGGCATATCACATTGCACCTAGAAGGTACTCAGCGGCCTTCTACATCACGTCTATCCCAGGAAAAGGAGCCTCAAGTCAGCCCAGAAACCACCTCGACACCAACAAGAGGTCAGTAAATCAGGCTGCTCGAGACGCCGAGTGCCGAGCCACTCGGTAGTCGGGCCGGACACCATCAAGGGTGTCGGATAGGAGCAGGACCGCAGGCGGACACCCCATTCCGTCACAGTTGTGTTTCCTGTTTGGCCCTGCGGAGCCCTGCCTGGGTGGCCTTTGCTGTTGATTACCGTATTGGTGGCCCTGATTGTCCCCCTGCTCCTTGATACTGGCTGACGCCCACTTCCCCGCTTCCCCATCAGCACCCCCGGGAGCAGGCTCCTCTCCGGGATCGGCGAGTGTGCCCATTTGGAGCTGATGACCCCACTCACCTTGATGACACTGTTTTATACCCCTTATTTTTCTGTCTTCTATGTTGAACTTGGTGCTGGCCGCCCTCGTTGAGAAGATGAGACTTTTTCTTACTACTTTTATTTTCTTTTTTGTGACTCTCTTCTGGCGGGCTGTGTTTTGGACTTTATTTTGTGAGTTTGTTGGGACATCAGGACTCTCTTATTCCCTCCCCCTTACCCCATTTTTTTGTGATGGGACACTGGATTGCCCTGGGCAAGCCACCTGAATGGCAACCATGGCTCTGGTTGTTTCTCTTGGCCCCAGGTCTCCCAGCCCTGTAGCCTCTTCCATAGCCCCCCATACTTCCCTTGGGTTGCCAGGGTGAGCCACAAATGCCTTGATTTTTGGGCGATCCCCGACCCTTCCTACGCCCCTCCCCCTTTATTTTTTTTATTATTATTTTCCTCATGCCCCCTGTGGACTTCTTCGGCTCCCCTCTGTGATCCGCCCAGTTTGTTTTCATTGGTCCTTCCCTCTCCTCCATCCCTTTTTATTTTTCCTTGCTGTGCTCTGACGCTACTTTTTGTTTTTTTTCATGCCCCTGACACGCATCTTTGTTTCGGGTCCAGTGCCCTTTCTGTGACTGTCTTCTTGCTTTCTGGTGAGCCGTGCGCCGCGACTTTGCTTTCTGTTATAATGATGACACTTTTTCAGAATAAAAATTAATATAAAAAAATATATAGATTTTAAAAAACTAAAAATAAACGTTCTTTAAAATAAAAATTAAAAAATATATTCCATTAAACCCTATTAGATTCGCCTGTTTAAACCTGTGGAATTGAAACCCATAAATCGGGTCATTTTGCTGAGATTTCGATGCATTTCGTTATTCTGTGAATAGACGAATCGATGGTTTCCAATGGGACAATTTCAGTGCTGCAGCGAACTGAGGCGAAACGCACCGTATTTCTAAACAAAGTGCCCTGAAATTGCAGATTGGGTGAATTCGCCGCTCGGAGCAATTCGGGGGAAATTTGTAGCTTAGTGAATAACGCTCATAGTGTAATACAGGAATGTTTCATGTGCAGAAATGAAGACGCTGCAAGCTGCTTGTGTGAGGAATCATGTTGGATTATAGGACTGCTTCCAGGTCAGAGGTCAGAACGGGAAACAGGAAGTATAAGCATAATAAATCCATAACCTTACACTTTTTTTATTTTTTTATTTTCAAAATATTTTTATTGAGAGGTGTTTACAACATAATCACGGTAAATAACATTCGACCATCGTATGAAAGAATCTGGTATGATTGCAGTGGTATCTCTCAAACATTTTTGTAAGGGCATGTAAACTATAATAAAATAACATAAAAATAAAGGAAATACATAAAAATAAAAAAATGAACTAACAAACAGGGAAGGGGATCTCAGGATCAGCAGGAGAAGGCAATTTCTCTGAGGCAGAAAGTGCACCAGGAGTTCTCCTTAAACCTCGCAGAAAAGTGACCTAGAACCATAATTCTATCAACACTGTTATCACAAACCACACGCCTCATAAATCTTATGAATGTCCCAGATAGCCCATGGGTCGTGTTTAGTGGGGCGAAAACCCCACGCCGAGGTAGCTTTGGAGTCGAAGGAACGATATTGTGTTAGTAACGTAGCTATTTGTCTTTGTGTTGGGACAGCGGTCGATTTCCAGTTCCGGGCAATAAGCAACATTGTTGTAGAGACAATTATAAATAACATTCTGAGGTGTGATCGAGGAAGGTGGACCATTCCCAGCAATAATATCTCCGGTGCGCACTGTATCTGACTGCCCAAGACTTCCGACACAAGAAGAGATATATCTTTCCATAATGGTGTTATCAGTGGACAGTGCCACCAGATATGACCCATCGTACCCGGGGCAGACAAACATCTCCAGCAGACGTCCGAAGTGTTCGGAGCAAAACGGCTAATCCTTGAGGGCGTAAGATACCAACAGTATAGAACTTTTCGTTGTGTTTCAATCAGCGTTGCACACCTTGAGGCTCCAGACGAAAACAAATGTGCCATGGCCCATTGCGAGGGGGTAAATTGCATAGAAAGGTCTTTTTCCCAAGTGTTGTGAAACTTCCACGATGTTATTCCAGTCGGGGTATTAAGCAATCGATAAAACAACGAGATGGGTTTTGTGGTGGTGTGCGGGTCTAGCCAAAATAGTTCAGTGTCCGAGAGGAGCGGCAATGTGGTACGTAAATTAGATATTACTGCATTGGATTTGAAATAAGAATAGAGTTGCATGTATGACAAAAACATTGAGGATGGTACCTTAAATTTCGTTTGTAAAGTTTGGAAGGACAAGATGTCCGGCAGCGAAAACAGATGGTGTAGGTGCGTGACTCCAGATTGAATCCAGGGCCCCGCTCTAAAGTGAGGCAGCAAGTATGACCTAGATGTGAGAGGTGTGGCCATGGATAATGGATTGTAGTTTTGAAATAAGTGGGCATAACGGTCCCACGCCGTAACATACAAAATCGTGGAGGGTAGGATCTCCGGCAGACGTGGTCTCTTTGTACGAGGCACGAATAATAGGTCGGCCAAAGTGTGTCCGGGAATAAAAGTATATTCCACTACCAGCCATTGAGGCATAGGGTGGGTGTGAACCAGTTCTGCTAGTGATGCCAAACATGTGGCCCAATAATAGTTATGTATGTGGGTAACGTTAAGGCCTCCATCTCTATGGCGGTAATACAATAGTTTTTTCGGTATTCTGGGCCTTTTATGATTCCAAATATATCTCATTATGATAGATTGTAAGGTATCTAGGAAGGACGTGGGCAGCTGCAAGGGGAGGGTACGAAAAAACGTATAAAATTTTTGGCAACACCATCATCTTCACCGCCGCCATCCTGCCCAACCATGAGATCTCCCGAAGTCTCCAGTGATATAACTGTGATTTCACCTCTGACAGTAATCTATCATAATTATAATTAAACAGTTTTTCTGGAGTTCTAGCTATTTTAAGACCCAGGTACACAATATAATCAGTTCGCCAGTCAAACTTATAACTGGCTCGAAGGGCTTCCAGGTGGTGATGGGATATATTAATCGGGAGTGCTTGGGTTTTTAATATGTTCACCAAATGATATGAAACCTGACTATACAAGTCTAGTTCTTGTTGAAGGGAAGGGAGAGAACGATCCGGGTCAGTCAAGGTTAAAAGGATATCGTCCGCGTATAGGTTGAGTTTATAAGTCACCGGGCCTGCCTGTATTCCACAAATGGAATCATTTTGTCGTATGGCCTGCGCCAAAGGCTCCAAAACCAGGGCATATATTATTGGGGAAAGTGGGGTCCCTGTCTTGTCCCATTAGTTATTACAAATTCCTCCGACACAAACCCGCTGCAGAGTACCTTAGCAGAGGGAGAATCATACAGAGCTTGTATCGCAGTTATAAAGGAGGGTGGAAATCCGAACTTGTGTAAAACTCGATACAGAAAGTTCCAGTGAACCCTGTCAAAGGCTTTTTCTGCGTCCAATGACAGAATCAAGCTTGAAGAGTCCCCTCATCCCATCAGGCCAAGTAAATTAACCAGTTTTTTAGTGCTGTCAGCTCCCTGGCGCCTTGATATAAACCCTACCTGATCTAGACCTATTAAAGTGGGAAGAATATGTTGAAGTCGGTTGGCTAATATTTTGCTGAATATTTTAACATCTATATTAAGCAAAGAGATAGGGCGTAGGTTAGGACAACGGTCAGGAATTTTACCCGGTTGGGCAAGGTAATAATGTGTGCTCTCAACATGTCTACTGGGAAGGAGCCACCCTCCCACGCTTCGTCAAAGCCGCACTTAAATGTGGTACTAGTTGGGAAGCGAAGGTGGAGTAATACAATCCCGTCAGTCCATCAGGGCCCGGGGCCTTACGTTTTGGGAGGTTTTTAATAGCCTTCAAAATGTCTTCTGTCATTATGGGTGTGGTTAAACTTGTAATATGTGTCTGGGACAACGAAGGAAGATGAACCCGCTCCAGGTAGGTATCTATATCTGCCACTGTAGGGCACTGGACTGTCTGTTTCGCATCCAAATTATATAGACTTTCATAATAGGTGGCAAATTCATTCGCTATAATTTTGGGGTCATAAATAAGTCCAGTGGGGGATTTAAGTGTAATTTGTTTACGGGGCGTGTTAACTGGTTGAAGTTTGCGAGCTAAGAATCTACCAGGTTTGTTTCGAAGAGCGTAATACATAGCATTGCGCTTGGTCAATGCCTTGAAAATAGCTCTCCGCCTCCAAATCTCTCAACAGACCCATTGTGGAGTCTATAGTTTCTATTATTTCTTGAGACGGGGCTGTTTTATTGCGCGTGTCTAGATCTTGTAATTTAGTAAGTAGGTCCAGTCTTCGTGATACATATTGCTTCCTAAGATGAGTCGCCCATTTTATACATTCCCCTCTTATTACAGTCTTATGGGCTTGCCAGATAGTAAGGCGGTTGACATCAGGCGTCACGTTTTCCTTAAAATAGTTATCGAAGGCTGCTTGTATAGCTATTCGCGCCGGTTCATGAAGTAAAAGGTCGTCTCGAAGTCGCCAAGGGGGCCTGGCAGAAGTCTGATAAGCGTCGCCTAACGTCAATATCACTGGAGAATGGTCAGACCAAGTAAGGGGCAGTATAGTGCAGTCTATTGTGTATGGAAGGGCTGAACCCGCTATCAGAAAATAATCTATTCTAGAATAGCTATTGTGGACTCTCGATCGAAATGTATAATCCCGTTCGGTGGGGTGAAGGAGACGCCACGCGTCGTAAAGATTGTATCTATTTAACAATTGGCGAAATCTCTGGGAGGAGGTCCCATGCTGTCTACAAGTAACCGTGGACGAACGGTCTTTTAAGGGATCTAGTCCCATGTTTAGGTCTCCACAGATTACCAGAGTGCCCGATTGAATATCTGTTACCTTTTGCAAGACCTGGGACAGAAACTGAGATTGGGCAGCGTTGGGAGCATAAATGGACACCAGAGTATAAATTCTCGAGTTTATCGTGCAGACTAATATTATGTAGCGACCTTTCGGGTCTTTAAGGATACGGTGCATTTGGAATGCCACTCTATTGTGAATCAACAGGGTGACCCCTCTTGCTTTAGTTTTGAACGTGGAGTGATACTGTGTTAGGTATTGGGGGGTATATAGCTTGGGATGATCCAGACGGCGAAAATGCGTCTCTTGAAGACATACAATATCTGCATCATGAGCTCGGAGATCTCGATATAAAGAGTGCCTTTTTACGGGCATATTTAAGCCCTTAACATTAAAGGTTAATACTTTCATAGATTTTCTATTAAGTGCGTCATGGAACGGGGATTGACGAGGCCAGGGGGCTTCGTATTTATGGGGCATTGCAACCCGTGGGCGGGATAGAAGAACCAGTCACATTGAAAACATAAGTCCTGAGATTGAAAAAGGGAGCAAAAACAAATAAATAACATTCCAAGAATAAAGAACAACCATCGTGTTGTACCATTGTAGCTCAGAAACAAAGAACAAGTAAACAAAACATTATATACAAACCCAGAAGGGTACATCTCCTGTGAAAAGTCCCGAAATTCGGGTACACTTCTCACACTCCTCAGCCGAGGAGGGAGAGTTGGGTACGGAGGGCCAGACCCGCACACTGCACACCAAGCGGTCCCCTTGGCATTTTGGCCCACTCACCAACCCAGGGGGAGGGGGGTTGAATGGTCCTCTGGCGGGTAAAGCAACGGAGTCTCGGAGATCTTGCAGAGACCAGGTAAAAGATTATTGGAGGAGCCAGACATTGAAATTTGGAAATGGGCAACATGACCCAGGATCAACAAGTCAGCGTTTGTGCCACTCCGGATCCAACCGACGAGGCGCTGTTTGTCTCCTAGGCTGGGGAGGATGATCTCCAAAACCCCAGTCACGAAGCAGCTTGTCACCTTCCTCCACAGAAACCGCCACATGGACAGTGCCATTGCGTGAGATCAGCAGTTTAGTCAGGAAACCCCATCTATAGCCGGTGTTATTATTTCGAAGTATCGTCGTGATGTGTTTAAAATCCCTCCGCTGCTGAAGAGTAGCCTTGGACAGGTCAGGGTATACAGATATGTGGTCGTATTCGGGTTGTAGCGCCCCTGGGTCCCGTAAAGCTCTCAGTATATCCTCACGTGGTTTAAAATAATGGAGGCGCAGGAGAACGTCACGAGGGGCTTTCACCGGGGCTGATGGAGGTTTCGGCAGACGGTGTATGCGGTCAAATAACAACGAATCTGGCGTAGCATCTGGGAGTAAGCTCTGAAACAAATCTGTCACGTAGGAAGTAAGTTGGGATGAGGTGACAGAATCCGGGACGCCGCGTATTTTTAAATTATGGCGTCGCGAGCGGTCTTCCATATCTGCCAATTTTAACAAAGTCACCTTAAGTTTTTCCTCCAGAGTTTCAACTTGTTCAGCCATGGTATTGTGGGCATCTGCAAACTCAGACATCTTCGTTTCCAGTCTGTCTGTTCTCTCACCAATTTCCTTAATGTCGCTGCGGATAGCTGTCGCCACTGCATCCAGCCTAGCTGTTAGAGTTGCGGAGAGGTCTCCAAGCATGTCAGCCATACGGGACATAAGTGCTTCCAGATTTGGATTAGCTGGTGTTGCGGCGCTCCCTGTCTCCATCGCGCTCGGGGAAGCTGGAGAGGAGCTGCCGCCATCTTGGGAGGCCGCAGATTCCTTCAGTTTTGTGGCGCGCGGCGTAAAAAACTCGGATTTTCCTGCTTTTTTTCCCCCTTTGGAGGTAGCCATGGTGGGCAGTGCTTGTTCCCCCCCCCCGAAATCGAGCGAGTGGGGGCCGATTCGCTTATGTAGTCCGCTGATTTAGAGGATCTGGTGCAGGAGCTCTGCTCTCACACGTCCTCCATGTGCTGCGGTTAGGCCACCACCTTACGCTTTTTTTTTACGTTCAATTCAAACTGTTAATAATTAAAATAGAAAACTTCCTTACGGAGCAATAATATCCGCGACACATCGTTTAGAAAATCCTCTTCTACAGATAAATCCCGTTTTTTGTCCTATACATTTTCTCCGAGTCTGGTCAAAATGAATTGAATAACATATGCCATGGAGTGGCCAAAGATCTTCATATAAGTAAGAGTTCAAGATTCTGGTGGAAAGAAAATAAGATGTTATGTCTTTCCTCCTAGGTCGCAATTGGTGGGCCTCCTTCCCGCTGTTCAGACCCATTCTTCTTTTCTTCTTTTTGTGGTGTTGGGCAGGAGATCGAGTCAGCGCCCGTGAAGCACAAGCGATAGGCTGGCCAGCTTACAATACGCAACACCCGAGTCCAGTATCGCTTGCATCACTTTGAATAGTTACAGGAGTAGTAACGTCATAGTACTTCAGGACAGGTGTATCCGTGACCAAACGTTTGATGTCCTGCACTGCATTATCATAGGAAGCCAATGCCAAACAGCATCCTTGTCCAGAAGCCTTCTCAACGGCTCGCAGACCTCTGAGAGGTGAGGTAGGAATTTCACCAGGTAGGTAACAAACCCAAAGAAGCGCTGCAGGGATTTCACATTTTCCGGCTGTGGCATATCCAGTATGACTCTGACTTTGTCTAGGTCGGCCTTAAAACCCTCCCGGGATAGGATGTGTCCGTGGAAGCGGACCTCTTTGACCTTGAATTGCAGCTTTTTTACGCCAAGTCTTAATTTTTCCTGCCTACAACGATCCATCAGTTCCAGCAGTTTGCCATCATGATCTTGCTCTGCTTCCTCATCTGTGTCCCCACAGCCAACCACAAGGAGGTCATCAGCTATTGGTTCAACACCACCGAGTCCAGTCAATAGTTCATGTTCTTTATGTTGATTCACCGCTGGTGCAAATGATACTCCAAAGGGCAATTTGAGACATCTTTTCCTGCCCCAAAGAGTCCAGAAGGTTGTCATGTAACTGCGGCATTATCCAACTTACATTGTTTTAAATGCATCCCGTGCATCAACAAGCGTGAACAGACGCGCCTTAGGCAGCTTGCACAAAACCTCCTCGAGCGTTGGCATGATGTAGTGAGATCGCCTCAGTGCCAGATTCAAGAATTTGGGATCTATGCATATTCTTATCAGGCTTCTTTACAATCACCATGTTACTTATGAGTCAGTTGGATCAGTCACTGGAGCTAAGTGTCCATTGGCCTCATATTGGTCAAGATGTGCCTTATCTGCCTGTTTTAACGCCACTGGCACATTGCGTGGAGCACATTGTACGGGGGGGGGAGACACTCAAGCCAAGGTTGAAATGAACTTCCCCAGGTACAGATTCTACTGGCCCAGTAAACACATCACTAACAGGGTTATTCAGAGAGACATTTCGATGCTCTCCCGTTCCCTGCACTTCGACTAGTCTGACTTTCCGACCCTGTGGTGAATTCAGCATTCACCGCCGGGTCCCTGAAATGCGGGGAAGGAGCCACTGAACGCATATGAAAAACCACTGCAAAACCACAAATCGATCGTAAAAACTGACAAAAAACAACACAGAATCAAATAAAAAACCCACCAGAAACCTGCCTAATGCATTCCACGATCCACTGCAAAACCACCAAACCGATCTGAAAAAAAGCCGACGACCCGACGAACAGAGCACCGACAAGCCAACGAATGGGTTAAAAAAAGGAAAAACGCCAAAACTTTAAAAACGCATTTGCAAAAAAAAATACTGCACGAAAACGCCTGGAATTAATCTATCAGATCCTATGAATAATAATAAAAAGTTCTGTTACAGGAGGGAAAAAACCTTATTTAAGTAAAAAGATAAGGATCAGGAAAAAAAAATTGCCCTAAAATATAAATAAAGAGACTTTTTGCTGCAAAATAAAATAATAAACGGTTTATTAGATATTGAATAAAAACGGGAATATTTTTTAAAAATTGAAGCCTATGAGATTCGCCTGAATAAACCTGTTGAATGAAACCACTGAACATCAGGCATTTCACAGACATTTCTCTGCTGTTCAATGTGAATAGATTAACCATTGCTTCTCTATGGGGGATTTCACTGCCGCCGAACAGCACCGTATTTCACTGCCGCCGAACAGGCACCGTATTTTGCTTGCAGTTCTCCAAAATTTGGCGAACTGCCTGCTCTCTGAATACCCGTATCTTTCACCATTTTCACTGTTAAGTGAGAAAAAAGTAACGTCAGAAAGAGCAGATCCGATTTGTAGGTAACTTCGACACCGGATGTGGTACGATCCGAGGAATTCTGGATAGATGTTGGCCACTCTTAACTTTAGATCCCAATTTTAAGCAGGTTTTACTTGGGCATGCCACTATGATGGCACGGAGGTGCCACAATATAAAAGTTACAGGTGGGAGGAGTCTCCAGGGCATGCCATGATAACGGCACGGAGGAGCCACGATATAAGAGATACAGGTGGAAGGAGTCTCCAGGGCATGCCATGATAACGGCACGGAGGAGCCACAATATATGAGATACAGGTGGGAGGAGTCTCCAGGGCATGCCACGATGATGGCATGGAGGTGCCACAGTATAAGAGATACAGCTGGAAGGAGTCTCCAGGGCATGCCACGATGATGGCATGAAGGAGCTGCAATATAAGAGATATAGGTGGGAAGAGTCTCCAGGGCATGCCACGATGACGGCACGGAGGAGCTACAATATAAGAGATACAAGTAAGAGGAGTCTCCAGGGCATGCCACGATAACCAGCACTGAGGAGCTACAACATAAAAGATACAGGTAGGAGTCTCCAGGGCATGCCACGATGATGGCATGGAGGAGCTACAATATAAGAGATACAGGTGGGAGGAGTCTCCATGGCATACCACAATGACGGTTAAGGAGGAGCCACAATATGAGAGATACAGGTGAGAGGAGTCTGCAGGGTATGCCACGATAACGGCACGGAGGAGCCACAATATAAGAGATACAGGTGGGAGGAGTCTCCAGGGCATGCCGTGATGATGACATGGAGGTGCCACAATATAAGAGATACAGCTGGGAGGAGTCTCCAGGGCATGCCACGATGACAGCATGAAGGAGCTACAATATAAGAGATACAGGTGGGAGGAGTCTCCAGGGCATGCCACAATGACGGCACGGAGGAGCTACAATATAAGAGATACAGGTAGGAGTCTCCAGGGCATGCCACGATGATGACATGGAGGAGCTACAATATAAGAGATACAGGTGGGAGGAGTCTCCTGGGCATACCACAATGACGGTACGGAGGAGCCACAATATGAGAGATACAGGTGAGAGGAGTCTCCAGGGCATGCCACAATGACGGCACGGAGGAGCCACAATATAAGAGATACAGGTGAGAGGAGTCTCCAGGGCATGCCACAATGACGGCACGGAGGAGCTACAATATAAGAGATACAGGTGAGAGGAGTCTCCAGGGCATGCCACGATGATGGCACGGAGGAGCTTCAATATAAGAGATACAGGTGGGAGGAGTCTCTAGGGCATGCCACAATGACAGCACAGAGGAGCTACAAAATAAGAGTTACAGGTGGGAGGAGTCTCCAGGGAATACCACGATAATGGCGCAGAGGAGCTACAATATAAGAGATACAGGTTGGAGTCTCCAGGGCATGTCACGATGATGGCATGGAGGAGCCACAATATTAGAGATACAGTTGTGAGGAGTCACTATGAGGAACCACAGAAACATATAACAACATGGCTAACGAACAAGATGAAAGGGAGTTATCAATGCGGACATTGTACGGCCTGTAAATTTATCTAGAGAGACTCAGGAATAATTTATGATGCACCGAATCTAAACAAATAGCCAGTAAACTCCTTCTTTAATTGTAACACCAAGGGGTTGGTGTATCGGATTACCTGTAGATGCGGCCTTAAGTACGTAGGAAAAACATTCAGATCTTTTAGGCTGGCGGCACATGAGCGTTTCTCAGAGAGAGGAAGGAACGCCCGTGAGAGTGGACATTCCTTCCTCTCTGTGCTTTGTAGCCCCGTCAGCGCCCGTCTAGCTTTTTCACGGGAAGGGCTTTTTAACGTCCGGTGGTTGGCCCTCCCCGTCAAAACGGCACAGACGCAGGGAAGTGCGGGCACAGGAAAGCATAAGTGCTGTCAGGATCCGTTCCTGTGTCATTACCTGCATGTAACAACTACTTGAAGAGTGCTGCCCTTTTGCTCAGCACCAGTATTCAGACAGTTAACAGTTAAAACACACACCACAGGTCACGTGACACACCCCTGTGGCTGATCAATAAAGGTTCCACACCCCCTCTGCTCCATGCTTCATTATTGTCTCTTATTCTTTGAAATTAGACCTGCTTTCCCCTACCTACCCACCGTGCTCTCCCAGGAGCAACTATCCTACCTTCATACCTGATTTGATATATGGTAGACACTAAGTACTAGACACGTCAGAGACAATTTATAGGTCTCTTTTCTTTGAATTAAAGATATTTTTATTTTCTGGTATAAACATTTAACTTAATATATGCAACAATATATGTATAGCTATGTATAAATATATTTATGACAAGTTATATATATATATAATCAATATATATTCTATAATAGTAGCACAGAAAATAATTTTAAGAAATATTTTGAAGTATATTATAACAGTAGTTACTGAAGATTAGAAATAAGCTGTTTTAATTTAAGAATAGAAGTATTCTGCTGATTTAATTGCAAAGGAATGTTAATTGATAAGAGTAGCTCAGAAAACCTTGAATAAGCAGGCTAGTAGAGAAAGAGGGCTCTAAATATTAAATCAAATATGACAGTTCCAGACACCAGTCTGTAAGACAGAGAAGGGTCTTTTGTTCAAAATAAGATATGGAGATTAATTTATGACCTGTGATAAGGAAATTCAAATCAATTCGTGATATTTTATTTGAAAATCAACACTGCCATCTTGTGGTGTAAGTAAAGGTTAACAGTTTTCTGGAAGTCCTATAGACATGCACTAAGAGATATTATGCTAAGTAGGGAAGTACGTAATAAATGACGCGGAATTCCTCTATAACACACAATGAGTAGAGGGCATTCAGTCATTCGGCATTCATTCATTCAGTCATTCAGACAACTTCACTTCTCCCTCTCGGGACTTTACTCTCATGCATTGACTCATCTCTATCACATCACAAGAGCATGCTCAAGGAGATGCTAGAAGATAATATCTTACTCTCCAAAATACATTATGTCCAAAGAACTTATTGCTGCTGTAAATCGGAAACGCTAAATACAGATTTTGGACAGGTAATGTATGAAAGCAAATAGTGGGATTGATGTAAGAGATATATATATATAGGTGGATATATCTTGCAATGAATATAGAGTGAGTTTGGCTCAGATTATTGTTAGATCAGAGACTGACATATTTCTAACATGCAGTATAGAAATATGGGAAGCATCTGATATATATAAGGATATAAATGGTCCTAAAGTATTTGTTGCAACAGTATATACATAAATATATATATTAAAGTTGGAAGAACTATTGTGATTGAAGTATTAAGCAGGGATGTTATAATCTATAACTTAAAAAGCAGAAGATTAGAAGCTAAATTCTTGTTATTAGGGGAGGATTCACTAAATAAGATTTTATTACTCCAGAAATAGCTCATCTTTTTGTTGATCCAGGTAGCACAAGGAGATATATATATATCTACAAGATACTAGCTTGTTTTAAACTGGTTTGCTGGGAATACATGTAAATTGTTTTCTTTAAGCAGGATGTTTATTAAGTAAACTAACCATCTGTGTATTAGTTACTAACTGATGAAAGTAAATGGTATTAATCAGTGCTTTTTTTCTGGAAAAATAGGTGGGGGTACTCTCACGCCCAGGGAAAAACTGATTATGAGTTTGACTATTTTTCGTGCCCTAATAAATACATCGCACGAATGTATGTTTCAACCAGCAAGGAACCACTTCCAATCCCAAACACTCCAAAGAATAATTACTGACTCCTGAATGTGGTCAATTAGAAAGGATTTAATCCTCAGTGAGCACTAAAAGAAGACAACGTTTTGACACGCAGGTCTTTGTTAAGTCTAGATGCACAATACACCAAACACATATAAATAGGCAAATGAAACAATCCAATCAGTGACTCAATTATTCATCAATAAGAGAAACCTGTGATATAACCAAAAGAACCTTAATACACTTTCCCCCCTTTTTAAAAAAACGGCAATATTCACCTATTAAAAGGGGGCGTAATAAAGAGTGTGTCAGTGTAACATATATAATAAAAACAAGGGACACCAAGAGTATTATATAAAAATTCTGTATATAGACTGGTAATATGGCTGGCAGACTGGTAATATGGCTGGCAGAAAGGTATTGTGCATTGCAGACTGGGAATATGGCCGGCAGACTGGTATTGTGCATGGCAGACTGGTAATATGGCTGGCAGACTGGTATTGTGCATTGCAGACTGGTATTGTGCATTGCAGACTGGTAATATGACTGGCAGACTGGTATTGTGCATGGCAGACTAGTAATATGGATGGCAGACTGGTATTGTACATGGCAGACTGGTAATATGGCCGGCAGACTGATAATATGGCTGGCAGACTGGTATTGTGCATGGCAGACTGGTAATATGGCTGGCAGACTGGTAATATGGCTGGCAGATCGGAGAAGACAACAGAGACAGGGCGGCACTCACTCCCTCCCTGTGTGACTGATGAGGGGGGCGCTGGGACGGCTGCCTCCTCCATCCCAGATAGACTCTGCTTCCCTGGTGGTCTGTGTGGTTGTGGGCCGTGCTTCAACTGCGTTCAGTGCTTAGCGCACAGAACGCTGAGCACGCCCACACTGAGCAGTCGCAGAGTGCCGCCGGTGATGACAGATGACCTGGCAGTGTCACCTGACCACCGGCCTTCTCTGACATAGTCAGTGAGCACCTGCAGTCAGGTGACACTGCCAGGTCTTCAGCGATCACCGGCGGCACTCGCGACTGCTCAGTGTGGGCAATCTCATAGGGGCAAATTCATGCATTAAACTCTCCTACAGACCCTCAGTGAATGCATCGTTGGTCCATTGTACCTCGGCACCAATGTCTTAAATTCAATTGTGTGATTGGATACCCTCCTGTTTCGCTGCCTGATCCTAAAGAGAGCTGTACCGGCAGTCTTGGCTATCCGGTTTGGGTCGAATGTTCGCCGCAATTCCTGTACAAACACCTCATAGTTGTATATTATGGGTTTCTTATTCTCCCACAACGGGGTTGCCTGTGCAAATTGTAACAGAGCTGAGCATTCAGTCTGTGTATGTTCTGGGGGTTCATACATGTCGCTGTCTGTGAGATTTCCTTCTCCATATGTGGGTGATTCCTCCTTAATGTCAGTGGATGGATATTCAGTCTGTCGATGTTCTGGGAGGGGAGAAATGTCAGAATGTGAGATATCTCCTTCTCCATGTGACTGGGATTCTGCCCCTGTATAAGTAGAGGTATATTGTGTCTGTGTATGTTCTGGGGGTTCATACATGTCGCTGTCTGTGAGATTTCCTTCGTCACATGAGGCCGGTTCCTCCTTAATATCAGGGGGTGAATATTCTGGGGGTTCTGTGATTGGATAAATCTCTTTCTCTGGGACGTGTCTTTCTTCAGACGCCAGAGATTCTCGCTCTGTGTATGTTGCAGATTCAGCTGGTCCTTTTCTCGTCTTGTTCAGATCCTTTTCCACATTATTGCTTAGAATTTCACTTCCATTTTCACATCCAATATCCCATAAAGAAACCGCAGCGTGAAATTCACCCCATACAGATTTATCTATTGGAGGGAAAATCACATGAACACGTGAGACGTTCATTCAGGAACACGTCTATTACACGGCACAGCCAACATTTCAGGGGATTATTGGGACACGTTGCTCTGGGATTGGACACAAACATTATGAGAATTAAAGCATCTCTTACCCCGTGTAATAACAGGCTGGTGATCCTCCATCATGACGTCCTCATAGAGCTCCTTGTGTCGCTCCACATACTCCCACTCCTCCATGGAGAGATAGACAGTGACATCCTCACAGCGTATAGGAACCTGAAACAAACAATGACACAGTCACCATCCAGACACATGCCTTGGTGTTGGCGTATAATGTCTCATACCCAGCAGCCTCACCTCTCCAGTCAGCAGACGGATGATCTGATTGCTCAGCTCCAGGATCTTCTCATGGTTTTGCTCATGGATTCCTGAGTGAGGTGGAGGCTCCGTATTGAAGCTTTGGCTCCTGCAGTGTCCTTCTGATATTTGCTGACGGCTGCTGTCACTGACCATCTCATGGATCTTCCCCACCATATGACCCTAAACATTGAGAGTGAGGCCAATATAGAGAGGTATAAACATGTCGCCCCCCTGGGCCCCCCATGCTTTTGTGTATGTGTCAGTGTGTTATCTCCATAGTGTGCTGTATGGTGTGCTGGAACCTTTATTTACACATGAATCTACTACTGATCTGCCTCTGAAATGTCTCCTGGGTCACACAGCTCCAGGGGGATTTAATATCAGCAGCAATATGGAATCTCATGGAATCTCTTACCTCTACAGTCAGCAGAAAGATCATCTCCAGAGTTAGATCCAGGATCTTCAGGCTCAGCGGATCCCTGGCTGTGTCTGGATTCATTATCACAGGTTACCTGGACGCCGGATCTTGTGGAGGAACGATTAGAGGAAGCACAATGTGTCTGGAATCACACAGGAATATTCTGCTCAATTTCTTCCTGAGGTTTTTCTTTTTTCCCGCCTCACATTACGACAAGATATAAATAACGTGTGTATCACTACATATAACCTCATCCCTCACAATGTTCGGCTCCATACATGTCCCTGGCTGTTCGTATTGAGCCCTGGATCAGGGATGGGGTGGCTTTGCGGCGCTGTAGATCTGGATTGTGGTGTCTGTATTTGTGTTCTCTTAACAAACTATTGTAGCGCTCACCCCCGGAGAAGCCGCTGAATAAACCTCGGGATAGTCTCACCGCACTAGGAATTATTACACACCAGCACTGTTGTGGATTTTCTAGTTTTATATACTTTACTAAAAGATAAAGTGTCATAAAATATAAATGCGCATTGAATGAATTTTACAGGATGCGTCACGCGGGAAAAACACGCGGCGGAAAAAGAACGGTTAACCCCCTAAGTTCTGGAGTGTAAGTCCCGCAAAATAGCTCAAAATATATATGTACAAAGTGTAGGGTACTCGGGTACTGTGTTCAACTGGCCAGTGAACGAAAAGAACAATCTTCGACTAGTCACCGTTGGGGCCCTGTGAATTTAAACAATTTTGCAAGCGTGCGTTTCTGTTTTGGAACGGTGGCCTGGAGGACTCTCACCCATCCGTCGAAAGAAACTGTCCAGCACTCGATGCCTCGACCCAAGAATCTTTCTCCGCTGTGTACTGGGACTCTGTGCCACCCAATCTGCTCCCTGTTTGCCAAATCTCCGCAACTGGAACAATCGATCCGCTGCCTGCACTCCCAATCGATCGGCGCAGCCTCCTAACGCGGGGTCCTGCCGGAACCAGCTTGTTCTCTAAACCTCTCAGCGCTGGGTAGGTAGGTCACAGCACGATTTCTGTCCCGATCTCCAGCACCAGTAAAACAGCGTCTGTACTCTGGCCTGGTTGCGATCCATGACAGCTCCAACGTGCGACCTCCACCTTTCACTGCTCCACTCACTCTCTGCGTGCCAAAACATGAGGCTCCCCAGTATATCCTCCTCTTTGTACCACCCACTTCCTGTCCTCACGCAGAGGGTGATGGGAGATGGAGTCCGCTCTGACCAGCATATTCCACAATGTCTCCACTCTGTCTCCCTCTGGTGGCAGCAATAATTCAATGCACCAGAATACAGTTTTTAAAGCAGCACTAGACTATATACAGAGATTTAATAAAGTAACGCTTGAGAAAGGCAGATAATGCTATTTGTCACAGTGAGTGTGCGCATGGCTTTTTTACAATAACAGCGATTTCTTGCACCTCTATATACTTTAATACAACAATTCAAAGTGCTGTGTATGTTTTAGCATACTGTGGACTGCTTCGGTCACATGGAATTGTTTTTCGTGTGTGTATTTTTTAAGAACATGTAATATTTTGCTTTAGGCGTGTAGCTTTTTTGCTCATTTGTTGGATTAGTGTGGTGGGCTTGGAGTAGTTATGCTTTGAGTTTTGCACCACTGGTAATTCCCCCCCCCCCCCCATTTACTTCTTTGCAGCACATGTATTGACATAATAAAATTTACAATCATAGAATTTTAATTTACCATATATTAATGTATTTTTTTATTGTAAGCCCCCTTCTCCCTTGGTTGTGTGTTCAGGGGGTTCTGCACACAGCTGTGGAGGATGTCTTTCTGCTCTGTAGGTTCAGTGATAGGGATGAGCCGAACACCCCCCGAGTTTGGTTCGAGCTCGAACACGAACTTCGTATATATTCGGGTCCGAACCCGAACCCGAACTCAAACTCAATACAAGTCAATGGGGCTGAAAATTCGGTTTTTAGAGTGCCTCCAAGAGGGCATATATGCTACATATTTGCCATAAAAGGTGTATGGGGGTCCGGGTAGTGCCCTGGGGGAGAGGAAACAAGGACAAAAAGTAAAAAAAAAAACGTTTTTAAAGGGACAGTGAGTTTTCCATGAAATAAGGGTTAAAAATAAAAACCAAAAATTCCTTCAAATATCGTGCCTAGGAGGTCCCCATAACCTGCCCGTGAAGTGGCGGATTTCTAGGATGTATAGAAACAATTAAAAACAAAAAAATTAAGTTTCATATGACGGTAAATGCTTTTCCTTTAATCTATCCATAAACAACTGCTTGGGGCGGCAGCCTGTATGAAAAGAGGAGACATTTTCGTACACACAGAAAAAGTTTACTGATTTTTTTGGGCTAAATTATTGTGAAACTTATGCAGGCTTTGCATGAAAGTAACAATAGGTGCTTCAAAATTGGTCCTTTAGCGTCCCCAACAATGCCGTCACACCGTAACCCCTCTGAGGATATGAATCTGATACAGGCGTCAGTGGCAGTGTACCCAAATATTGTGCTTTTGGTGCCAGGCCTGCAAGTATCATCATACAGTAACCCCTCTGTGGTATTGTGGAAGAATGCAGGGGTGAACCTTGCGGTCTTATATTGAAAAGTTTTTTATCTGTTAATGGGCGTCAGTTAGACTTGCGCACCGATTTTTTTTTTAATTCGATTCGGTTCGGTTCGTTTTCGTTTCGTTTTTCGTATCGACTTTTTTCCGTAATTTCGGAACTTTTTATGTTTTTCGGAACGTCTGTTCTCCTCGTTTCAAAGTGTCTATTCGTTTTGACGTAAACTAATGGTTTTTCGGATCCGATATTTCTGTCAATACGATAATTCTGCCATTGAGATTTCTCATGTTTTACAAGAAGGATACATTGAGATTTCTCTGGTTTTCCAGGAAGGATACATTGAGATTTCTCATGTTTTACAAGAAGGATACATTGAGATTTCTCTGGTTTTCCAGGAAGGATACATTGAGATTTCTCATGTTTTACAAGAAGGATACATTGAGATGGGAATGATACAAAATTACAGAATCAGCGATATAACCAAAAAATACGTTGTCTGAAATTACTGAAATGGAACCGAAATCAGGAATGGAGCCGAAATTACGAATGGAACGAAAATGATTTTCGATTTTACACATTTCTAGTCCATTCGAAAATTCCGAATAAATTTTCGTTTCGTTTCGTAAATATTTTCAGATCTGCTGTTTTCGGATCTGAAAAGTTTCGTAAAATCGGCCGAATCCGAATGCACGAATCGGGAAATTTCGTGAAAATTCCGAAATTCTGAAACCCGAAACGCACATCCCTAGCGTCAGTGCACCCAGATATTGTGCCTGTAATGCCAGGCCATCAAGTATCATCATACAGTAACCCCTCTGTGGTATTGTGGAAGAATGCAGGGGTGGACCATGTGGTCCTATATTGAAAAGATATGATTCTGGTCAAGGCGTCAGTGCACCCAGATATTCTGCCTTTGTGCCAGGCCAGCAAGTATCATCATACAGTAACCCCTCTGCAGTATTGTGGAAGAATGCAGGGGTGGACCATGTGGTCCTATATTGAAAAGATATGATTCTGGTCAAGGCGTCAGTGCACCCAGATATTCTGCCTTTGGTGCCAGGCCAGCAAGTATCATCATACAGTAACCCCTCTGCAGTATTGTGGAAGAATGCAGGGGTGGACCATGTGGTCCTATGTTGAAAAGTGTTTTTTTTTATCTGTTAATGGGCGTCAGTGCACCCAGATATTGTGCCTTTAATGCCAGGCCATCAAGTATCATCATACAGTAACCCCTCTGTGGTATTGTGGAAGAATGCAGGGGTGGACCATGTGGTGCTATGTTGAAAAGTGTTTTTTTTATCTGTTAATGGGCGTCAGTGCACCCGGATATTGTGCCTGTAATGCCAAGCCAGCAAGTATCACCATACAGTAAGGCTGTGGTCAGACGAACGCAGTGTTAACGTCCGTGTTGCCGCACATAAGTACGTCCGTGATAGCATACAATTGTGTTAAATGGAGCCCCACACACGAAGTACGTCCGCACAGAAGTGCGGGGGCTGACGGACGCTGCAAACGGATGCAGGTTAGGCAAGAACGTAATACTGCTAGAACGGACGTGCAGAGTGCGCCACGTCCACAACGTCCGCATAGCTTTGTGTGTGAGTGATGCAACAAGGTCAGACGGACTGCATTTATACGTCCAGCATTTTTGAAAGACAGAATGTTCTTTCATTGTAATTTATTTTCCCTGCTACATCCGTCAAAAAATACGTCAGTGAAAAAAACCGACTGTGTGGCCACTACCTTGTTGTCAGTCAGTAAGTACGTCCGTACTGCACAGACGCACAGTCCGTACAAAATGCGCTCATCTGACCCTAGCCTAACCCCTCTGTGGTATTGTGGAAGAGTGCAGGGGTGGACCATGTGGTCCTATATTGAAAAGTGTTTTATCTGTTAATGGGCGTCAGTGCACCCAGATATTGTGCCTTTAATGCCAGGCCAGCAAGTATGATCATACAGTAACCCCTCTGTAGAATTGTGGAAGAATGCAGGGGTGGACCATGTGGTCCTTTATTAAAAAGATATGCATCTGGTTAAGGCGTCAGTGCACCCAGATATTCTGCCGTTGGTGCAAGACTGTCAGGCCAGCAAGTATCATCATACAGTAACCCCTCTGTGGTATTGTGGAAGAGTGCAGGGTTGGACCCTGTGGTTCAAAAAATTCAAATGATATAAATCTGGCACAGGCGTCAGTGCAGCCAAATATTGTGCCTTTCATGGCAGCAAGTGCCTTCACACCGTAACCCTTTTGTGGTATTGTGGAAGAGTTCAGTGCTGGAGGTTTTGTGAATGCAGAAGAGGACATCCCCTATCTATTCCATTACTTCAGCATCAGGGGATTGATAGCTGCTGATCCAGGACTGATTCATTTTTATAAATTTCAGCCGGTCTACAGAGTCGGTGGACAGACGCACTCTTTTGTCTGTGACAAAACCTCCAGCGGCACTGAACGTCCTTTCGGAAAGCACGCTAGATGAAGGGCAACCCACTAGCTGCATAGCATATTGGCTAAGTTCTGGCCAGTGATCCAATCTCAACACCCAGTAAGCCAGTGGCTCATCTGCTGGAAAGGTATCCAGGTCTGCCCTTGCCCCTAGGTAGTCCTGCACCATATGGTGAAGATGCTGGCAATGGGTGCCTACATTTGACGTCCCTGGGCGTCGTGGACTAAAAAATTGTAAAAAAGCATCAGTCAAGTGGCCCTGGCCTTCACCATTATTCCTCTGATCACCCGCAGCCTCAGAAGCACGTGTGTCAGCACTTGGTAATCTACCAGTGCCTGGAAAGGTGTTACACAAGTGTCGCTTTAGAGCATCCTCAAGTTTTTTCATCCTGTGCTCCCTCTGTGTGGGCAGGATGAGCTCTGCAACTTTCCCCTTGTATCGTGGATCAAGAAGGGTTGCCAACCAGTAATGATCCCTCTCCTTGATAGCACGAATCCTGGGGTCCTTTAGCAGGCTTCGCATCATTAGGGAGCCCATGCAGCGTAGGTTGGAGGTGGCATTAGCTTCCGAGTCTTCCTGGTCAATGAGGATGACCGTATCGTGCACTTCCTCCTCCCAGCCACGCACTAGCCCTTCTGTTTCTGGGCACACAAAACCCTCCCTTGAGGAATCCCCACCTTCAATACCCCCACTACTTAAATATTCCTCCTCATCCTCCTCCTGTCTGATCTGAGTAGGACCCGCTGGAATGCTGTCTGTGGAAAGACTGGGGCCTTGAGAGCTAGGGAAGGCCTCCTCTTCCTCCCGCTGCTCTGCCTCTAGAGCCACATCTATAATTCCCTGCAGAGTGTGCTCCAGCAGGAACACTAAAGGAATTGTGTCACTGATGCATGCACTGTCCCTGCTCACCATCCTCGTTGCCTCCTCAAATGGTGACAGTACAGTGCATGCATCCTTGATCATCAGCCACTGTGGGGGGAAACCAAGTTGACGTGAACCTGTCCTTGTGCCATACTCACACAGGTACTCGTTGATGGCCCTCTGCTGCTTGTGCAGACACTGCAGCATTGCTAATGTCGAGTTCCACCTGGTGGGCATGTCACAGATCAGACAGTTTGTAGGAAGGTGGAATTCTCTTTGAATTTCTGCCAGGCGAACGCTTGCTGGGAATGACTGTCTGAAGTTGCTGCAGACTTTTCTGGCCTGGATGAGAAGCTCTGGCAGCCCTGGGTACTTGGTTAGGAAACGCTGTACCACCAGATTTAGGACGTGTGCTAGGCATGGTACATGCGTCAATTTACCCTTGCGTAGGGCGGAGAGAAGGTTGCTGCCATTATCGCAGATAATCATTCCCAGCTCAAGCTGGCGTGGTGTTAACCATCTCTGCACCTGCCCCTGCAGAGCTGACAAAATTTCTGATCCGGTGTGGCTCCTGTCCCCTAAACAAACCAGCTCAAGCACAGTATGGCACCTTTTTGCTTGAGCCATTGCATAGCCCCTGTCAGGCATCGGTTTAACTGCCACTTCGCCAGAGACACAGAAGGAGGAGGAGGAGGAGGAGGAAGAGGTGGTGGTGGTGTAACAGACAGACCTCATACAAGCAGCTTTCTGGAGGCGTGGTGGATGAACAAGCTCCAGCACAGAGCCCCATCTTGGATCACTCCCAGCTGCAATCAGAGTTACTCAGTGTGCCGTGAAGGAAATGTAACAACCCTGTCCATGCTTGCTGGACCACATGTCTAAAGTCACATGCACCTTTCTGCTGACTGCCTTTCCCAATGACTGGATAACATTGTCTTCCACGTGCTGGTATAGTGCTGGAATGGCCTTGCATGAAAAGTAATGGCGTTTTGGAACCTGCCACTGTGGTACAGCACATTCAGAGATCTTCTGGTGAGTGATTTTGATTTTTGTTTCAAACAGATCTTTTCTATTCATCTTAAGGTTTTAAGTTAGGTCAAGTGTGTAAATTAGGTTAGGCTGGTGACTCATTTTCTTACTGAGTAGCATAGAATTGGAATCAATTGGGTGCTATTTGCTCAGAGGTTAAGATTGTCCACACCTTGCTGGGGGAGGTGTACTTAGGTGACTATATAAAGCTTGGGGATATTAGCTTGTCTAATTAGAGCTTGTGTGAAGCCTTCTAAGTGAAGCCTTCAAAGTGAGCACTTAGAGATCTTCTGGAGATAGTCTGAGGTTAGACAGGAAGGTAGAAAACCTACAAAAAGGTAAGATTTGCTGGTTTTAAATCCATTCTTTTATAATGGCAGGCTTGGTCCAGTGTAAGAGCTGTCATGCATTTGTTTTTAGATCCAATTTTTGGAGGTTTGGAGTGTGCCTGATATGTAGGCAGCTCTCTTTATTGGAGCAGGAAATTGCCTGTTTGAAGTCTGAGATTTGTAAATTATCTGTTAGACAAACTCAGGCTATGGCTATGACTGTTACAAAGCCACTGCCACAGAGGCCTCCTAGGAGCGGCAGATGGACTACTGTAGGATCTGGTAGACTTAGAGTTGTGGATAGAAGTCATGTCCCACAGTCTGTGGCTCTTCTTAATTCTTTTGAGGCACTTTCAGAGTGTAGTGGTGAAACGGAAGTAGGCTCAGACACCATAGTTGAGGAACCACCATCCCCTATGCCTAAGGTATGCAGGACTGCAACCAAGGACAAAAAGGAAAAGGTGGGACTTGATAGAAGGCAATTGTTGCTGGGTGATTCTATCATAAGAGGTGTTGAGCTGGAGAGTAGTGGTTTGGTGAGATGTCTTCCTGGGGCTACTGCTCGTAGAGACAAGAGACGTATTCTCAATATTGTCAAACAAGCAAAGCAGCAAGGGGAAGTGGACGTTCTAGTCCATCTAGGGACAAATGACTTGGCTAGCAATGAGGTTTCTGAGATTAAGGAAGATTTTTGTGTTCTTGGAGGTGAAATACAGCAGATTGCAGATCCACTGTGTCATTCTCTGAAGTTTTGCCTGTGCATAACATTCAAGATAGGCAGATGCGCAATACGGAATTTAATTTGTGGCTTCGGGAATGGTGTCGGGAGCAAGGATTTGGCTTTGTGTCCCATGATAATTGGAGCAGAAAGGAACTGTATAAAAAAGATGGTTTGCATCTTACTCATAGGGGAACATATGTTCTCAGTGAGAAGTTCAAAGGTTTCACAAAGGAATATTTAAACTAGGAGGGGGGGACAAAAGGGTAAAAAAACAATCTGCCCGATTGTCCCCCAAAACTAAATCGGAGGGTGCAAGCAACATGCAGGGGAAAAAATGACAAGCTCAGAGTCGTGTCTATAAATGCTCGCAGTTTAGTCAATAAAATCAATGAACTGGAGGCAATGATGGCAGCTGAAAAAGTAGATTTAGTGTTGGTTACTGAGACATGGTTCAGTGAGAAAAATAACTGGGACATAACAATACCGGGGTACTCTTTATATAGAAAAGACAGAGAAGGTAGGAAAGGAGGAGGAGTGGCCCTGTATGTGAAAAACAACATAAAAACGAACCAAGTAAAAGTGAGTGAGGTGAACATAGAGTCAGTTTGGGTTATGCTAACATTTGGCAATCATACAGTAGCTCGTGTAGGTGTGATCTATAGACCCCCTGGACAAGTAGAAGAGCTAGATAATCTGCTGTTTGAGGAAATAGCGAAAATGGCAATGAAGGGGGAAGTTATTATCATGGGGGACTTTAATCTTCCTGATGTGAACTGGAAAACCAAAACAGCTGGGTGCACCAGGAGTACAAATATTCTAAACTCCCTACTGGGATTATCTCTAACACAAGTAGTTGTAGAGCCGACCCGTAAAGAGGCCATATTGGATTTAATACTCACAAATGGAGGTTTGGTATCGGACGTTGTTGTAGGTGAAAATTTGGGATCTAGTGATCACCAGTCAGTATGGTTTAATATAAGAACAGGGATGGAGCCGCACCACACAAAAACAAAAGATTTAGACTTTAAAAAAACAGATTTTTCTAAAATGAGATTTTGTGTGAAGGAGTCGTTATCAGACTGGAGAAGTTTAAAGTGAGTCCAGGAGAAATGGGATTATTTAAAGGAAGCATTATTGAAGGCCACAGGCAATTGCATTCGGCTTGTTAGCAAAAACAAAACAGGGAAGAAACCACTGTGGTACTCTGCAGAAGTGGCCAAAATAGTGAAGAACAAAAAGACAGCATTCAATAATTATAAAAAAAACTCAAAGTGAAGAAGATAGGCAAACCTATAAGATTAGGCAGAAAGAGGCAAAGCAGTTTATAAGAGCTTCCAAAGCACACGCAGAAGAGAAAATAGCTCAGTCAGTAAAAAAGGGGGACAAAACATTTTTTAGATACATAAACGAGAAAAGAAAAGTAAAACAAGGATTAGTTAGATTAAAAACAAAGGAAGGAAGGTATGTAGAAGAGGATAAAAGTCTTGCTGACTGCCTCAATGAATATTTTTGTTCAGTCTTTGCAGAAGAAAAGGAAGGAAAGGGACCTCAGTTAGCAGGAAACACTAACGAGACATTTACATATGAGTTTACAGAGGAGGAGGTTCTACAGCAGTTGTCTAAAGTAAAGACAAATAAATCAATGGGGCCTGATGGGATCCACCCTAAATTATTAAAAGAGCTCAGTGATGTAATAGCAAAACCGTTAATAGATTTATTTAACCAATCCTTGCTAATGGGAGTCGTCCCAGAAGACTGGAAATTAGCAAATGTTGTGCCCATTTACAAGAAGGGTAGTAGGGAGGAATCGGGGAACTATAGGTCAGTTAGTCTTACGTCAGTAGTGGGGAAATTAATGGAAACCATGTTAAAGGAAAGGATTGTTGAACATCTAAAAACACATAGATTACAGGATCAGAAACAACATGGGTTTACCTCAGGGAGATCATGCCAAACTAATCTTATTGATTTTTTTGATTGGGTAACAAAAATAATAGACAGAGGTGGTGCAGTAGACATTGCTTATTTAGATTTCAGTAAGGCTTTTGATACTGTTCCGCATAGAAGGCTTATCAATAAATTGCAATCTTTGACCTTGGATTCCAATATTGTTGAATGGATTAGGCAGTGGCTGAGTGACAGGCAACAGAGGGTTGTGGTAAATGGAGTTTATTCGGTGCAAGGTCTTGTTACCAGTGGGGTACCTCAGGGGTCAGTACTTGGACCCATTCTCTTTAATATTTTATTAGTGATATTGCAGAAGGTATTAATGGTAAAGTATGTCTTTTTGCTGATGACAAAGATTTGCAACAGGGTTAACGTTCCTGGAGGGATCAGCCAAATGACAAATGATTTAGGTAAACTAAAAAAATGGTCGGAGCTGTGGCAATTGAGTTTTAATGTGGATAAGTGCAAGATAATGCACCTGGGACGTAAAAACCCAAGGGCTGAATATAGAATATTTGATACATCTGAGGGTTGGGATTTAGGGGTTATTATTTCAGAGGATCTAAAGGTAAGTAGTCGATGTAATAGAGCAGCAGGAAATGCTGGCAGAATGCTTGGAAATGCTGGCAGAATGCTTGGTTGTGTAGGGAGAGGTATTAGCAGTAGGAAAAGGGAAGTGCTCATGCCACTGTACAGAGCACTGGTGAGACCTCACTTGGAGTACTGTGTGCAGTACTGGAGACCGTATCTCCAGAAGGATATAGACATCTTAGAGAGAGTTCAGAGAAGGGCTACTAAAATGGTGTACGGCTTCAAGGAGAAGAGTTACCAGGAAAGGCTTAATGATCTTAACATGTACAGCTTGGAAAAAAGACGACACAGAGGAGATATGATAGAAACATTTAAATACGTAAAGGGAATCCACAAGGTAGAGGAAGGGAGTATATTTAAAAGGAAACAAAGTAGCAAAACAAGAGGACATAGTCTTAGATTAGAGGGGCAAAGGTTTAAAAGTAACATCAGGAAGCATTATTTTACTGAGAGGGTGGTGGATACATGGAACAGCCTTCCAGTTGAAGTGGTAGAGGCCAAAACAGTAATTGAATTTAAGCAAGCATGGGATAGGCATAAGGCTATCCTAAACAAAAGATAAATCCAGGTAAAGTATCCATGTAATTGGGCAGACTAGATGGGCCGAAAGGTTCTTATCTGCCGACATTTTTCTATGTTTCTATTGTAGTCAAACAATTCAGCTGGGTCCTCCGTGTGTGATAGCGTGGCTACAGCAGGAGTAGCTGTGGACATGGAGGCTGCATTAGATGCTTTGGCAGCTGAGGTGGACTGTAAAGCACTAGAAGCCTGGCTGGCAGAGGACTCGGAGGATGAGGATGGCCTGGTTAGCCAATCCACCAAGTCCTTTGTATGTTGCTGCTGCTTAAGATGGCCAGCACCAGTTAGAAAGGACAAGCGTGCCCCTGCAGAGGATGCACCACGTCCACCACGACCAGAGGCACAGCCTCCCGACACAGGGGCTGCTTGCCCTCTTATCTGTGGCTGGGAGCGTCTGCCTGTCCTTTTTGTTCTTTCAGACATGGTGAGTGATATATAGATTAATATATACAGAACTCTGATTCAACTCTGGTATAAAGATTTAAAGAACTCTGGTATAACTCAGTGAGACACACTGATAGCTGGCAGCCAGTGACAAGACACAGATCACCTCAATTCACAAATGTTTTAAAGAAATTAGTGAGCCCCAAAATACAGCGTGGTACTGGATGTGTGACGAGACACAGATCACCTCAATTCACAAATGTTTTAAAGAAATTAGTGAGCCCCAAAAAGACTTGCTGGCTGTGTGACAAGACACAGAAGATCACCTCAATTCACAAATGTTTTCAACAAAGTTGTAAACCCCCAAAAAAATTGCTGGCACAGTGACAAGACACACATCACCTAAATTCCCTGATATTTGGTAGAAGTGAGACCCCCAGACCCCCCCAGTAGCGTGGCAGACCGGCAGTAACAAGACACAACTATCTCCTCTGAAATCTCCTCTGAAATGCGTGCAGAAGCGCTGCGTGGAAACGTTATATAGTGTGCTGCGGGACTTAGCTCTGTGAGCCCATGATTGGGCAAAATTTGCCCAATCAGGACTCTGGGCG
>RXON01000246.1:0-30696 GCA_009667805.1 Leptobrachium leishanense
ATTACGTACAAAAACACGTTTCCTTTAAAAAAAAAATTGAGACGCTTTTAGACACGAAATTTTGAAAAAATTAGACCGCCAGGGAGGTTAAATGATTGTTTTTTGAGTTGTAATAAAATTCATTATTCCTCCTGAGCCTAATACGGTAGAATAATGGTATATTTTTCTTAACCTTCTGTTCAGGTTTTTAGTCAACACCCTACGTGCCTGAAGCGTGATCCGGGATAAGTCAATTGCTCTGCGCGCGCCTCTCCAACAGCTCAGCTTTTTTTCTCCCTCACTCACGCACCTCACTTGTGCATGCCAGAGGTTTTTTCATTGCGCATTCGCATTAGGTCCGCCACCTGTAGCGACGGACGCAAATGTTTTTATATATAGATTGTTTGCCCTATTGTATTGCACTATGTAATAAATCCGTTACACCGCGCCCCTGTATTGAGTTTTGTTTTGGTATCACATGCACACTGAGCTCATCACTTTGATCGCACCTGACACATACTAACATCCAACAAATAAGGTCATTGCAGGCTTTGACAAAGTATGGCATGAAGTGATACTTGCAAATCGCTGGCCCTTTCTTCAACTACAGCATTGACTTCTCTCTGTTTGGCCAAAGACATTGCTTTTTATGGCTATAAGTACCAAAAAAGTCGAAGGACCAATTGGCCCATAGTTTCTTTACACCTACTGCTTCAACCACAACCTGGTTGGCACCACCAAAGGACACACATAAATGTTCCCATTTCAAAGCCGCATGTTACCTCTATCTCAAATGCTGTAGATACCCCCCCTTAATCTTTAATCATACTCTTCATGTCGATACAGTTTATGTAATATTACTCAAACGACACAATGACATTGATGCCAATTTTGATGTTTATTGATTGACACAAGCTGTTATAGGGACAAGGCAAGATTTTGGGTGCCGGTGGAACTGGTGGATTTGCTTCTTCTGCCAGTGTCATGCAGCATTCTCTTCTCATCATTAGGTCAGCGTCTATCTAGTTCAGCCTTACACACATCACCTACTGTGGTTGATCCAAAAGAAGGCAAAAAACCCAGTATGAAGCGCTCGCCAATATGCAACATACTGGGAAAAAATTCCTTCTTGACCCCAGAGTGGCGGTCAGATTTCTCCTTGGATCGAGCAGGTTTTATCCACATATTAAATCATATGACCTTTAATATTCTGTGTTTGCACAGTGTGTTACAGTTACACGGCTCATTCAGCGACCCAGTCAAAATCAGCCAATGATTCCTCATGATATCCAAGCCCTGGATCCGGTGGAGGTGTTAGAGAGGGAGACTCTGTTGTGAGCGTTCGCTCAAAATATCTGACATCTTCTGGGCCGCTGAGGCACGGTGTAAACGGGGGCTGCATCTTCTTAGCCAGTAAGTCATTCCAGTTTATTTCCTGTTCAAATGAAAGAGGATTGGGTTAAAAGAGCGAGCAAGATAACTTCTATATAACCAAGTATAATCCAGTAAAAAAAGCATATTACATGATAAATATCCAGAAACCTGCCCCAAAAAGTCACAATAATTCCAATAAAGCACAATCATATCATCTTCCAAATGACCTTATGGTGTACAAACACCCTCCTACCCTCAACTCCAGCTCCTACTATATCGCACAACACCCCAAAACCTAACCTGAAGTCCTGTTGATACATTTATTTAAGGTAACTCCCCATAATCTCCCCAAAATCTAACTTAAATCTTCTCTAAAATCCATTCGCAAAACATGGGGTCAGCATTGTGCAGGAACATATCGCATTCGACGCCAGGATGTGGGTCCTTTGGGGCCGAGCATTGGATGCAAATGTTGATAAGAATTGATAGGTGTTTATTTGAAAGCACAGCTGTTAGTCCATATATATTTATAGCTGTTTGTCTTTCTGTATAAACTGACAGTTATGCTTTAAGTTAAATAAACTGGAAATGGGTCGGCGACAAGAGCGACTATAACTCCTCTATGCTCAATTATGTTCAGAATATAGAGGACATGGACTTACCGTGAAAAATGGGTGGTCTTTGACATCTTGTGCACCCTTCTGGCTTCCCAGACGCGTGACCGGGCTTTCTTGAGAGAAGCTGAAAGGAAAGAATTAGAAATGTTGTTTATTTTTCCTGGTAAACATCAGAAAGTGAGAGATTCTGTCACTAAGGTTGAGCCGCCCAGAAGCTCCAACTATTGACTGATATTGCCAAATATTTATGGGTTAAATTGAGAGAAGGATTCTTCTCTATAAAGATTTAGGAAAAATAGCAAACCCTCTCCCTATTTGAAAAACCCTTTTCCCACCATATATATAGAACTTACAGAATGTGTCAGATCTGTAGCGCTGGAAGATACCCTCCTTGGAGAGACCATGAAAGCAAAGCGGATGTTGTCACTCTGCATCCCATAATTGTCTACATAGAATGGGTCCTAAAAGGAATAAAATTACTAAAAGTTATTATTGAAACTAGAATAAGATCCTAATATGTGGACGTTTGGTCTTGAAAAATGTATTTACTAATATGTAATAATAAAGAAAATTAAACCCAAATGAGGCATATGAAGATATATAATACAAAAGGGCTTATTCAAAATCAACTGAAATTTCACTGAAATTCAGCGTTCACTGCAGGGTCAACAAATGCGCCGAATGGATCCACCGAAGGCATCCGATAAACCGACGAACGCCACCAAAAATCACCAAATTCGTCTGATAAACCAACGAACGCAGCCGATGATCTGCCGAACCGACCACCGAATGCCTCCGAACAACCTCTGAATGCTCCTGAAAAAATGAGACCGGCTGCCGAACAGGGGTATAAAACAATAAAAAAAAAAACTTTTAAAAGGCGTTTAACAAAAAAATGATGTATGGAAATAATATACCAGGTTGTATGAATAACAATAAAAAGGTCTGTTAAAGAATTTAAAAGAAACCACATTTAAAAAAAATCTATTTTTCTTAAAAAATCCAGAAAATGCCAAAAAAATTCTAAAAAAGAAATTGATAAAAAAACTTTTTGCAGGAAAGAAAAGTAAACGGTTGAATAAAAAATTCCTAAAAAACAGATTCTTTTTTGCATTTAAACCTAAGGGATTCGCGCCTGTTTAAACTTGTTGAACGAAAGCACCGAAAATCTGGCATTTTGCTAACTTTTCGCTGCTGTTCGGCATTCTCTGAATAGATTAACCCTTGCTTCTCTATGAGTAATGTCACTGTTTGCGAATTGCACCGTATTTCGCCGGCAATTCACCAATATTAGGGGAATTAACAGTTTTCCGAATAGCTGAATTGCCACGAAATTGCAGCGTAGGGACAAATTCCCCATTCGGTGCAATTCAAGGCAAATTTGTCTTTCTTTAAATAACCCCTAAAGTATGTAAAGCAGTTAAATATCCATGTGGTGTTGGGATGTTACATCTAATAAATCAATTTGAAGATAATTTTTGCTTTTTAACTCAAATTGCTTTAAGAGAATATGAGGCTGTGCTCACCTTTATATTCAGCATCTTAGAAAGCATGACTCCGACGGCCCACCAGTCCACGTCTCTGGTGTAGGGTTTCCTGGCAATCATTTCTGGGGCCATGTATATTCGATTTCCACATCTACCAGTGGTCTTGTCCCCAAATCCGATTCCTGAAAAACATCCATTCAGATTGTAGGTCAAAGTAACGTTATTGACACAATTCAGTTGATTTTGTTGTCGTGTGTTAATTGTATCTCGTACTGATTTCGTGACGACTACGATTCCTTTTACATCTTTCTATGAATTGTCTCAATAGGCTTATAGTTTAAACAGCCGACTGACCGTCCATCGCTACAATATATGAGCAGCTTCTCAATGGTAAAAGATGATTTCACTTTTATAAATAGAAGCTCTGCATGAGGTTAAGTGACTGTAATAATATGGAAATAATAATAACCCATATCAGTGATGAGTGAAAAGAGACTTTCATATCTGGGCAATGTGCGTATGGAGCATGGACTCGATATCGAGTGACAAACCAAGTACTGATTAATGAAGATGGAAAGCAGATTATTTTGTGACTTTCCTTCCCCATTTCTAAGTCTGGGCGTAATGGACAGAAATGAGTATGGGGCTATTTCTCTGTAGGATTATATCTTGGAGAGGTCTCCATTGCTCCTCTTTTATAATAAGTTAACATACTTCATTCTCTTTAAATCGTAACCAGTAGAAGTCTCTATGTCTCTACATAGACTGATGACACTTCAGAGATAAAATTAAAAGAAGGCAGAGACTGAAAACATCCCAAATTAACAGAACCCAGAATCACTTCTGAAACACTTCTGAA
Organism: Leptobrachium leishanense; assembly: GCA_009667805.1. NCBI lineage: Eukaryota > Metazoa > Chordata > Amphibia > Anura > Megophryidae > Leptobrachium > Leptobrachium leishanense. Next base: position 4,317 of record RXON01000246.1, read on the forward strand.
ACAGCCGCCCCAATGTTTATTTGCAGTTATTTTCTTTACAGTTTGTTGTCTCTGTATATAGTGTAGAGTGTTGTGTGATGTGCTATGCTGTTGTCAAAGTGTGTATCTGTATGTTACAGTTATAAGCTGTTATAATTTGCATGCACAAAACAGTAGGAGAGGACCCTGCTCAAGAGCTTGCAATCTAACCTTTTGTCTGCTTCCACCCCCCTCTCTGCATATTGTATACTTACTGCTGTAAGAAGACTCCTCTGTTTCCCTCTAGTCCTAGCAGGCTGTTTCGATAAGAGTGCATGTGTAAACACTCCATTGTGTTGAATGTCTTTTCACTTGTCAAGTGGCTGGAGCCTGTTATCTGTAATGTATTCTGGAAGGGAGGGGGTTGTCTCAACTGTGTGTATTTGAAATAAAGAGTCAATCTCCATTTGGATTTTGAATCTGCAAGAACTCCTCTCATAGTGTATGTGTCGGCTACTCTGTGTGGATACAAGCACGTCTTATACAGTGGAAAGGGGTGCCCAGACGGAGGGTACCAAGTGTGGGGCTACCCCGATCCGTAACAACATCTTTTTGGGTTTGATAAAGGTCGCTTCTGCAACTGTAACGTTGTCTAAGTCCTTTTTAACCTCCTCATTTTTCCTGTGAATCTTGGAGTGCCTACCGTCCATTATTTTTTCCTCTTAATGACTCTGAGGTACCTGGGGAGTTGATGCTATTTCAGTATTGTATATGTTCCCTATCCAGTAACTTCACAGTCAAGTGCACCGTTTCTTCCCTTTGTTTCTTGGTACCAAGCACTGCACTCCTAGACTGACAATGGCTTATTGAATCCCACAAGCAGTCCACATTTTAAAGGACAGGGACATTTTATACTTAGTAAACGACGCTTTCAAATACACTATTATGTTTAAAACTAGATTTACCTATTTTGCCGAGTCCAAAATCTGTAATCTTGGCGAATCCTTCTTTATCCAGCACAATGTTATCCAGCTTTAGATCTCTGGGTGAAAATGAGAAATTTAAAAAAGAAACTTGGTTACATTGTTGCACTTGCCATATATGCTTCTATTCTTCAAATATATTAGTTAACGGGAACGCTCGACCCGCCTTGAGTCTTATATTCTAGTAACTCACCTATGGATAATCTTTTGCTGATGGAGGAATTCGAGCCCTAGAACAATACAGGCCATGTAGAACCGGGCCATGGGCTCAGGGAATGACTTCATGGATTTTAGTCTGATCCTAAGGTCCCCACCGGCAGCGTACTCCATAGCAAAATATGCCCGGTCATTGGTGTGGAACGAGGCAAAAAGATTGGTCACAAATGGGTGCCTCACGCTGCTTATAGTTGTCAATATTTCCCTCTCAGTCAAGATGCTGAAAAACAATCATAGGAAGAGAATTATGACATTTTTTACCCCTTTCGATACTAAGCCATTTCACCGCTGTGTGCTGAGCTAATTTTTACCGGTTTCGCTCATCATGTTAATTTAAACGCGATTAGAAGTCACATTTTATTATACAACCCAAAAAAATGATATATCGTTCTTTCCGGCAGACTCAGCAGATTCAAAATATATCATTATTATATGTATGCGTCATGTCCTGCCTGAATGTTATAACAAAAAATGCAATAAAATTAGAATTTTCAATTATCTACAGTCTGTAAAGTATTTTTCTTCACATTTTATCATGCGAGCCTGTGCGGTTATAATTTCTATGAGTTGCGCTTGTTAAAAAAATTTGAAATGGGGACAAGTTACATTTTTTTTGGGTGGAAATTACTTGCTTTTTATAACTTGCCCCATAAAAAAAATTATTAGTGCAGCATCATTGTTCACATTATAATTTAAATCGGAACAATGTTGCTGCAGTAATAAAAAAAGAAAAGTTTTTTTTAAAAACAAATCCATTTATTTTTTTTGTTGTTTACATTTAACATGATCATGTTTGATATTGTTGGAAAGGCCATGCTCTTTTGGTTCCAATGATACCAAACAGTAACCCTTAGCTGCCACGGATCAGTAGATAGGAGGTTCATTGGAACCCCCTATCGCCACCATAGGTGGCAGCTAGGGGTTAACTCCTGAACGCAACCATCAATCACTCTCACCTTACAGTCCTCTCCTCCTGTTTCCAACCCCAACCCTCCCAGATTGTGAGTTCCTACGGGAATAGGGCCCTCATCTCCTCCTGTACTGTTTGTCAAATGTTGTTCAATGTATTGTAACCCTGTCTATACTGTGCTTATTGTACAGCGCTGCGGAATATGCTGGCGCTTTATAAATAAAGAATAATAATAATAATAATAACTGATGTCATTGCGCTATGCACTATGACGCCAGTCGTCAGGGGGAGATCCCAGGAGCTTGGCCAATATCCCAGCTGATCGCGGCTGCAAAGGGAGGACGCGCTCGGCGCGTCCTTTGCAGCCAAGTGTACATGCGGCAGGATGCGCTGAGTGGGTCCTCCTCATGGAAAGGGTTAAAGTACGGCTTTCCTTTCTAAAGCAAGGTTAGAATATGTTAAACGTACTGTAAATACTTAACAGCCGACAGACATTCTACCCTAATATATTATTTTATATATCCCTCATTCTTTCACCATCTACAGGCCACTTTTTATTCCATATCGGTCCCAGGTAGGGGCCATTACTTGTTTAGTTATGGACATGGGACTATGAGGCCACTCTGCCATGTGATCCAACAATCATAACGAAGTTTGGGATAGATCATACGATATGTGTTTTTATCACTGCCGTAAAGGCGCTCACCCACTGAATTCACTGAATTTCAAACGCTATAGTACAAACCTATACACTGAATTTATCCAAAGTATCTTTTCACTAATCTAATAAAGCACATGGACATCAGATGTCTCTTAGTTAATTAAAAACAAACTAAATAAGTAACTGTTAAATTGATAATTTACTGCTACATTGATAATGAATCTCCTTTCACTAACCTCTGAATGCCCAATGAACTGAATTCTGCCAATTTGATGGTTTTAATGGCGAACAACTCCTTGGTGACCTTAAACTCTGCAAGCATCACCTGAAATAAGAAATAATAATTACATTTTTATGCTTTTGATGAGAAACCTTGAAAAATTTGAGTAGAAATGGAATAAACATACTTTTCCGAAACCTCCCCGGCCCAGGACTTTGTGGAGGTTGAAGTCTTGCAGGCTTATTGGAGATCTGGGGCCACTGGATGCTTCAACATCTGATGAAGAATCCTAGAAAACAAATTAAAGCAGCATAAATGTATGAGATTTTTCTTGTGCACACGTCACTCATCCACCTACTGAGCGCAAACTTTTATACTGATTCTATGCATAGCTTTTAACTTTACCTGTACAGGTTCTTCAGGGATGTAAATCTCTGGTGATCGTCCCTCGGCATAACCACATGCATAGTCCGCAGATGGTGCAAGAGTTGTTGACGACTCTGCTGAAACATCGCATGCACAAGCCTGAGATTGTAAAGAGAGTGGCAATGTTTCAGCAGGATCATCACACTCGGAGGACTCAGATGATACTGTGCATGGTAATGGTCCAGCGGGATCATCAGATTCAGGTGTCTCGGATGGCTGAAAGATTTTTTCTGGCTTTGGCTCTGGCTCAGAAACTGTCTTCTCTATGAGTGATTCACTTTAATGAAAAATAAAGAAATATCCAATGTTATCTTTCTAGTAATTTTACAGAATACTTTATGAAAGGATGCTTCAAACAGAAGAACCTGAGAAGTATTCTCCATTAACTTTGTTATACACAATATAAGTTTTCATACCATCCATCCTGAGACTCTTCAGGCAGGGGTTTCACCATTTCAATCACAATGACTAGCACTCGTTGTTTTTTGATATCTGGAGCTTCAGTTGGTACAGGTAATTCCTCTTGCTCAGTATCTGTCATCTGTGATTCACTGCAACAAAAACAATAGTATATAGTATAACTCATCCACGCCCTAGTATTCTCCCGACTTGACTATTGTAATAATCTCTTAGCTGACCCCACACCTCTCCCACCCTACAATCTATTCTGAATGCCTCTGCCTAGCTTATTCACCTCACCTGCTGCTTGGTCTCTGCCGCTTCTCTCTGCGAGTCCCTTCACTGGCTCCCCATCCACTGCAGAATTAAACGCTCTCCTTCGTACTGTCAGACTTTCCCCTAGTTTCTCTTCCTGCAAACGCTCCCTTAAGACATTCCTATTTAGGGAAGCCTACCACCCGACTCACTGATGCAAACAGTCCATCACTCTTTACCTTGCAGTCCATCACTCTCACCATGCAGTCCATCACTCTCACCTAGCAGTCCTCTCCTTCTGTTTCTACCCCCAACCCTTTTAGATTGTGAGTTCCCACGGGAATAGGGCCCTCGTCTCCTCCTCTACTGGTTTGTTAAAATGTTGTTCAATGTATTGTAACCCTATCTATACTGTGCCCATTGTACAGCACTGCAGAATATGCTGGCCCTTTATAAAAAAAGATTATTAATAATAATAATTTGTTGAATTGGTTTATTTTACCTGTTCTGTTAGTCATGTTTTAGTAGAATATCGTGTTTCAAGAAACGCTGTATTAAAAATATCTCCCTCTCTTTTTGGAAATATTTGGTCAGATGCGGCAGAAGGCCCTTTATATACATTGCATACTGCAAACTTACACTCTCGTAAGAAATAAAGGGCAACCATTTTAATGTCGTGCAGAAAACGATCAAAATCTTCACTAAAGCAATACGGATGACACTGAGTGTAAGATTGCAATGTGCGATGCATTCAAATTTATCAAATGCATCAGAAAGTCTAAATATTCAGCTACATCTAAATTTATTCAGTAACATTTTATTTTCAAAATCTGTTCAGGCCGAACCGAATCGTGCAAGTCTGACAATCTATATTAATACAAAAGGTGTACTGCACTATTGTATCAAATCCAGTGACTCTCAATTCTCCAATGAGGCATTGACAGGAATAAAGACAGACCAAGGTTTGAATGAAACAATGTAAATATTTTGGAATGTTCCTAATTAAAAACAAAATAACTGTCAGTCAAATGGGAGCGTTGTTAAGGATCTGAATAAGTAAATCGTTTACAACCAATATAATATTGACCATATATTCTTAAGATTTTATAGAGATCAATGAAGATGAAGTTGTGAATCTAAATGTAGATTTTCTTACACAAAATCTTTGTTCTAGCTGCTCTAAACCTATCAAGTAAACTAAAGGCTGAGAAGTGGCCACATAAATACTCTGTACATTAATGAGAAATGTCTTTTTACCCAGTGGTTGGTGGAACATTCTGGATCTGGGTGTCTTCTATTAAAGGAATGTCAGCATTCACCTCAAAGATGTCATCAGAGGATATATCTGTAAAAGGTGGGACAGAACACATTATAAATATTTGATATGAAATGGGGGTTAATTATACACTTATTATGAATCCCTTATAATGAAAGAAAATAATCAGAATCTGCAAAGTTGTGTTTGTTGCTTGGTTGTGTTACAGTTCAGTTTCACGTGCTGGAGTCCTATTTCTTTTATGTTTTACACAACCAAGAAGTGAAGAGCATCCTTTTACATGATTATTCATGGTGCTGATTTTAAATATGATAAACAAGGAGTACACCATGTCCTATATTCATTAATAAGTGTGATGCATCCTGGGTATTAGCTATATTTGCATTCTTATGTTAAACAGATAACTAGTGAGAGATCACTGGGCTCCCGCACTCATCAAACTTTGCCAAGAGAAGAGGAAACCTCAATTTATTTATAGTTTTATTTAAGTTATATTCTTTTACTTTATCCTTTCCTAAATATCAGATGTACAGACGGTCTTTCCTGGCTATTATCCATTAATATACCTTTAAAAAAGACCATATAATACTGGACATCACTAAACCATAGACACAGGCAGGTCTTAAATGTTAGTATTGATGTCCTCAAACCCTTCCATTCATATACGTTTTCCTGATGGAGCCGTGATTTATAGCGACGAAATGTGGCAAAGTGTGATTAAGCCGTTGTATAATTACTATATAATAATGTTTTGAGTAACCGGCTGACCTGTCAGTGTATAGCTCCAGCCTAAAACTAACCAATCACATCTTGTTTTATAACAGCTACAAGTTTTACATTCAGGGAATAACGTCTAAGTTATGAGTGGAAGTGTAGCTGTTACCCTCCAATTTTTTTTAACTTGTATTCTTTGTGATTTTTTTTTTTGGCTTTGTCCTATTCTCATACCATTGGCTTCACTCTATAAGGCCTGGCGTTTTATTTACTGAATAAAATCCACACTTTAATTCCACTTCTAAAGGAGATGTTGAGACTCCAGCTATTTTTTCTTTTCATTTTGAATTGTCTTACCTGATATTCCATGAATAGTAACATATTCAACACTTCGACTCTCCGATGTCTAAAGAAGAAGAAGAAAAGAAAGTCAGAAAATCACGGCCACTTGGCTCCAATGCATTAATTATAAGCATAAATAGATCCCTTATAACCCCATCCCCTTTTCAAAGAATAGCAAGCATTTATAACGTGTTACCCCCAGCGAAATAAAATACAAAACCACATTATAATACAAGAATGGCTGGTTGTAAGGGGTAATGATTGAAATATTCCTCCTGGATCCTGTATGTAAGGTGAGTACAGGGATCAGGTATATGGAGGAATCCTGAGCGGGGACTCAATTTGGGCAACTCCTGATTCCCATTATTATTCTCTCAAACATAGAAATATGGAGAAAGCTCGCCCTCCCCGTACCGTCTCACCTCTCTGCAAGTAAGGGTTAAATTGCAACAACTTAAGTCCCCATATTAGGGCTCCATTCCAAGCCTGGTGTAAACTTACCAGAGCCATTAAAGTCTATGGAGTTGCTAAGTATGTAACACATCTGGTTAATTTTACACCAGGGTTGGAATAGAGTCCTTAGTTCTGTGTGTGTGAGACTACTGCGCTCACAATCCAGAGAATCCAGTGTTTGATGCTGGGAATAATCATGGAAAGATGACGTTGGAGATGCCCCGGGGGGGGTTAGCATTGACTATAATAAGGAAATCATGGGGATTCAAAAAGCGGTAACAGAGGCTGAAGAGATGTGAGGCCGATTCCTACATCAAGGAATGGATTTATAGACTGGGGGAATATTCACAAACTTAGAAATAACATCTTTCAAAATAAAACTGACTGGGAATACAAATAAAAATTGGGCAAAATAGAGCTATCGCTTAGTCTTGCTATCGCTTAATATAAAAACGGCAAATCATTTAATCATCATAAATCTGTTAAACCTGATATAAATAAGCGTATATCTTACATCAACACTCTATGACAGCTAATAAACAGATATATATAAAAATATATATCTATTATATATGGTACAATGTCTTTCCTATCAAAAGAGCTTCCTTAGTCAAAGAATAAACTTAGTTATAAAGTTAATGTGACATGATGAGATGAAGAACTGGACCAAACCAAGTCATATCCTTACTTTTCTGGAGCGTCTCCGTGGAAAACAGCAGAAAATATCGCAAAATTTTGCCATGTTCAACTGATCAAGAAACTCACTAACGAATTTAAGCAACTCGCAAACTCTGAGCTAGAGGAGCTTGCAGGAGACTTTTATAGCTGGATGATGTCACACTGCCACTCTGTGACATCACAGGGTTCCAGAACTGCAGGTAGACTAGATGCTTTGCAGTGATGGACTGCAGGATTTACCGTAAACAAGGATTAACCTTTTAGTGTCTGGGCAGTTTTAAAATATATGTGCATGCTGAAAAGCAGGGACAGTCTGAGCATATTACTAGAATTTATATGGAGTTGTATTAAATTGTAAGGGCTCTTTTCCAACCCTGGTGTAAATTTTTTTAAAGCTGTTGCAAACTTAAAATCTCCATAGACTATGGGCCTTATTCCACCGCTGTCGCTATGTGTCACGTCTCCTGTATTTATCTTAATACATACTTTATTTATCTTAACTATGAGAATCACTATTCCCCTTTTGCTGCAAGCTGACCTACAGCGATTCGAGTGTTGTGATTCCCTGCTCGAGCTCACTGTAACTTCACATCTCTTGTACTTTGTTTAGGATATGTTACTTTGCACCTATGGATAGAATCACAAGCTATTCAAGGTAACTTGCTCTTCCTTTCAGGAGTCAGGATCTCACTAAGAAATACTGACACCTAAATGCTGACGTTAAGTGTTTTTTACATTTTCCAAATCACTTAAAACACCGGCCTAAGCCCCCTAAAAATCCTAGATTTACCTCACAGGGATTGTAATAGCAGTAACGGAGGCTGAAGAGATGTGACGCCCTAAGGCTGATTCCTACATCAAGGAATGGATTTATGGATTGGGGAATTATTTGCTAAACAGTGACTTGTAATAACAACACATTAATAGACTTGCAAACTAAAACTCATTGGGCGGAAAACTCAAGCTCAGGCAAAATAGAAATAACATTCAGTCCAGCTTCCAAAGTTTAAATTCAGAAAGTAATCACGGGAACTCATTTATCTGTGATAAACTGTCATTTACTTATTTATATTAGTTTATATCTTGGATCATCGCCCTATGTCTTCTGCTGATCATGTTTCCTCTATGTGATTATATGTTTAAATATATGTTACAATGTCAGTCCTTTCACTAGTGGCTTCCTTAATAAATGTATAAAGAAACTATGACATAACAAGCTATATTATTACTAACCAAAGCTCTGTCCATAATATGTATATAATTACTATATCATTCCTATCACTAGGGGCTTTCTTAACTCAGGTATAAAGAAGTCAATGTGACGCAAATATATATATATACTGCAATGTCTTTCCTATTAAAAGAGCTTCCTTAGTCAACGAATAAACTTACAGGTTATCCAAAGAGATTCGAAAAGTCACCGCACGTTCGGTGATTTTTCGTTCTCTTCAATCGGTTCTTTTGCGATTGCATTTCGGTGACCCTGCGGTGTATTCAGCAAAACACCACAGGGTCCCCGAATTGCAGGGAAAAGCTGCCGAAAACCTGACGAACACTAACCGATGCACGCTGAAAACAGCAAAAACATCTTGGATTAACCTTCGAAAAGCCGAACAGGAGCCGAAAAGGACCGAATCACACAGAGCCGAAGCAGCTGTGACGTAGAGGAGGCAGTGAATAATTAGAAAAAACCATTTGTATGAATCTGGGAAAAAGAAACGCTGTTTGCAAAGAAACTACTGGAGCGAAATGTCTGAAATTTTCACAGGATCCAGGGAATGATAATAAAGAGGGCTGTTACAAAAAAAATAAGTAAACTGAAAAAAAAAAAAAAAAAAATCGGACTTTTAATTTTTTTTTAAAAATTCAGAAAAATGCTTAAAGTATCCTAAAAAATCTATAAATAAAGAGACTTTTTGCTGCAGAATTTTATAATGAACGGTTATTAGATATTGAATTAAAACGGGAATATTTTTAACATTGAAGCCTATGGGATTCTCCTGAATAATTTGCCGAATTTAAACCACCGAAATGGCAGGACATTAGGGGAAACCTTTCACTGCTGGTTTGTGTTCTCTGAATAGCCGAAGCAGTGCTTTTTCATGGGATTTCACTGCCCTCGAACAGGGACCAACAGGAACCGCATGTTCAGGCAATTGCCAGGATTTGGCGAATTGCCTGCTCTCTGGATAGCGAATGGCCAGAAAGTAACCGAACGCTGATTTTCAGCGTTCGGTTACCTTTCCAAGCAATTCGAATCTCTTTGGATAACCCTGACAGTTATAAAATTAATGTACATGATGATTGAGATGAAGAACTGGACCAAACCAAGTCATTTCCTTACTTTTTCTGGAGCGTCGCCGTGAAAACAGCAGAAAATATCGCAAAATTTTGCCATGTTCAGCTAATCAAGAAACTCACTAACGAATTTAAGCAACTCGCAAACTCTGAGCAGAAGAGCTTGCAGGAGACTTTATAGTTGGATGATGTCACAAGCAGATCCACACTGTGACATCACAGGGGTTCCAGCACTCCAGGTAGGCTAGATGCTTTGCAGTGATGGACTGCAGGATTTTACAGTAAACAAGGATTAACCTTTGAGTGTCTGCGCAGATTTGAAATATATGTACAAGCTGAAAATATAGGACAGTCTGAGCATATTACTAGATCTTATATGGAGTTATTCATTAAACTTTAATAAGGTGAATCCCATGGGTTTCAATGTAAAAAAAAGTCCCCGTTTTTATTAAATATTTATAAAACAAACGGTGACTTATCCTGTACGGTACAATTTCGTGGCCATTCGACTATTCGAAAAGCTGACCGTTCGCTAAATATTGGCCAACTGCCAGCGATATACGGTGATCTTCAACAGCAGCGAACTCCCCATAGCGAAGCAATGGTTAATCTATTCAGAGAACACCGAACAGCAGAGAAATGTCAGTGAAATGCCCTGATGTTCGGTGGTTTCATTTGACAGGTTTAATCAGGCGAATCCCATAGGTTTGAATGTAAAAAATATCCCCGTTTTTTCTCAATATTTATTAAACTGTTTATTTTAATTTGCTGCAAAATGTCTCTTTATTTATTTATTTTTTATAATAAATTTTTAGGGATTTGACGAGAAGTTATATTTTCAGATTTTTTTATTTTTTTATTTAAATAGCGTTTTTTCCCCTGTAACTGACCTTTTTATTATTATTCATAGAACCATATATATTAATTCCAGACATTTTTGTGCAGTAGTTTTTTTGCAAACAGATTTTAAAAGTTGCGATGTGTGTTTTTGTTTTTAGTTTCTCATTTTTATCCGTTCATCGGGTTTTTCAGAAGTCTGCTCGGCGCTGTGGTCGGCGGGTCTTCATTTTTTTTTCGGATCAATTTGTTGTTTTTTCGTAGTGTTTTTGAATTGGTTCTGCGACTTTTTTTTTGGATTGTTTCGGTGTTTTTCCAGATGCGTTCGGTGGTTTTGTGGTGGTTTTTCGGATCAATTCACCAAATTTTGCAGCGGTCTTTCTGATGCATTTGGCGGCTTTTCCCTGCACTTCGGGGACCGAGTGGTGAATGTAGAATTCACCATAGGCTCAGGAGATTTTACTCCCCCGAAGTGCGGGGAATGAAAGAGCACCGAAATTCCAGTGGAATTTCAGTGCGCTTTGAATAACCTTGAAATATACAGTGTATGCCAGACTTTGTTTTACATTTTCTTTATAAACAAACCAGTTATAAGACATAACCAAAATGAAACAACTGTGTCACGGAATGACCCAAGAGGCTCGGCGCAGCGAGCCCAGGACGCAAACCCAAGACATTTTTAAAAGGACCTATGTCATGGAGCTGAGGCAACGCTCCATGCTTCAAACCTCAAAAGACTTTATGGTCGGTTTTATCGTGTGATTTTAAATATTTTACCTCGTTTGGTTTTAGTTTAATTTAGTTTAGTGAAATGACATAGCTTTGGTTTTTAAAATATACTTATATTCCTGTAGATAAATGTGTGTTTCTGTAGCTAGTAAATAAGTTTTGCTGTTGTGTAATTTATGCGTCAGGGATTTTCCCCATTATCTAGGCTACATGTTTAATTTAAGGATCTCTGATAGTGTGTGTTTAATCTGATGTGCTGGAACAATGGCTGTACAAACGTTGTGTGAGCTGAAGGCTAAGAGAATGTGAAGAATGTTGATTGTAAATAACTGACCTAACTCATTGGTATGGGTATGCAAATTATGACTGTTGTACTTCAGCATAAATAGTGGCGTGTGATTAAAGGGTTCAGATCATCTGAGTTGTTTGAAACATACAGCTCTACCTGGTGTTGTCATTTCACGTCGGCTACATATCACCACCACCCAGGAACGGGTCACTCTAACTCCGCAGCAGAACATCGATTCGCCGCGCCGTTGCGCCACCTTGAATCGGTATCTTGGCATACCGCAACCACCCCGAATCGGGACCTCGGCTGAGCGCCGTGCCTGCATCTGCAAGGAGACTCTACCGAACCGCGGTTCGCCACGCAGACCGTCTCCAGCCCTTCAATGGTCAGTAGATCCGCTGCTCGAGACGCCGAGTACCGTGCCACTCGGTAGTCGGGCGGATTTCCGCCGTGGGTGCCCCATCTACTCTCCAGATCTCCACCGCCACGTAGTCTTCTACCCAAGCCGCTCGAGACGCCGGTGCCGTGCCACTCGTAGTCGGGCTTGGCAACACCAAAGAAGGGGGTCAGATAGAGCAGGACCGCAGGCGGATACCGCATTCCTGCCACACTGGTGGCAGCGGTGGGATAGCTCTCTGCAACCCCCAAGAAGACCCATACCATGGCCGGGTACAGCGTTTACCAGCGGGACGTCCTGCGGGGCATGTTGGAGAATCGGGGAGGGACCCCCGGCAACAAAAAGAAGAAAACCCTAGTGAAGGAGCTGACCCGGATGGACCAGCAAAGAGTGAGGACCCCAACCCTGGCCCAGGACCCTAATGAGCGCCTCCGGCAGAGCACTCGGTCATTGATCATGGGATGCGGTCTCACCCCCTCCGAGGACATGGTGAGCCGGGTAATGGTGGACCTCCAAGAGCACGAGTTGCGGATGGCGGCGCTCTGTATGAGGAGTGGTGAACTTTCTAACCCCGTCCCTAAACCCGTAGAACCCTGGGTCGAGGTTTACAGCTCGACTGGAGCTTCACCCCGGGAATCTGCACCCCCCAGTGATACCCCTTTCGGGACTTACAGCTCGCCTGGAGTCTGTATTGGGGAAATCGCACATCCCAGCGACCCTTGGGTGGAGGCTTACAGCTCGCCTGGAGCTGCATCCGAGGACGCCACCCCCCCAGCGAGTGGCAGTGCCACTGTCTCAGCACCCTCGCGGACTCGAGGGTGGAATTTCCGAGAAGGCTGCAGTAGGGCCTGGTCCGGTACCACGGGTCCACAGTGGAGCCCACTGGGTATGAGTGGCGGGACGAGATCCGCCAAGAACTTTGGTACGAGGCCCTGTACCATGAAAGGGACTACCATGACGTCCATGTTCCCTCTGACGCTGTCATCCACCAGGTGCAGTATAACGCTCGAGCAGCGTTCCTGCAAGATCGACCCCCGGACGAGTGGGAGGCAGAGCTCCAATACCTGGTGCAGCAGGAGATTGCACTGGACGCCGCGTACCGTGCGCTCCGGTGGCTGACCGGCCCCCTGCTACCCCGCCACATCGACGGCGCCTCCACCGCAGGCCCCCACTACGGCGGCACAGGGCTTCTCTACGAGAACATGGCCCAGGACCCGGGGTTCGGAGAAGAGACAGAAGAGCGGTCGGAGGAGATACTGGAGCGACGGGAAAAGGAGCTCCCGTACGATAGTAGGGACTCTGAGTTAGAGGAACTGGAGTTCCTGGTGGAGCGAGAATGGGAGCTCGAGAAGGCCTACAGGGATTGTTGGACCACGTTCCGCAATCGGGTCTAAGTCCCATGTACTGGGACTGGCCGGCGGAAGGAACCGACAGTCCACGGGACTTTGAAGTATGGGAGGCTGAGATGCTCCCATGGGTCCCCGTTGGGGCCCCAGCAGAAGAGCGACCCCCTTCAACCCGCAGGAAGACACGGTGTCCGTGGCCGCGGCCAGCGGAAGAGCTGGCAACGGGGCAGAGCGCCGCTGGCCTCTGCCCACCCTCAGCAGCAGAGAAAGTTATCCTCCACCCAGCCGAAGAGCTGGCCACGGGGCAGAGCGCCGCTGGCCTCTGCCCACTTCCCACAGTCTGCCCGGAGGAGCAGACAGAGGGTTCCCCCGGGCTGGGTTGTTCGCAGCCATTGACCGCCCTGGGGATGGAAGAAATGACCCTGCCGCAAGGAGACCCCCACCCAGCCGACGAGCTGGCCTCGGGGCAGAGTGCCGCTGGCCTCTGCCCACCTCTTCCCAGCTGTCCCGAGGAGCAGGAGGGGGATACCCTGGGGCTGTTTATCCCACAGCCGGTTGCTGCGTCCAACCCCCTGGTGGTTGTTCCTGCACCCACCTTCCCAGCCGAAGAGCTGGCAACAGGGCAGAGTGCCGCTGGCCTCTGCCCACTCTCCGACTGCCCTGAGGAGCAGCAGGGTTTTCCTGAGCTGCTGATCTCGCAGCTATTGACCCCATCTAACCCTCTGGACTTTGTTCCGGTACCCACCTCCCCAGCAGAAGAGCTGGCAACGGGGCAGAGTGCATCTGGCCTCTGTCCACCCTCTGACGTCTGTCCCGAAGGGCAGAAGGAGGATTTCCCCGGGCTGATTGTTGTGCAGCCCTTGACCCCATCTTCCCCGCTGGACGTTGCTCCCGCACCCGCCTGCCCAGCAGAAGCGCTGGCAACGGGGCAGAGTGCCGCTGGCCTCTGTCCACTCCCCGTCGTCTGCCCTGAGGAGCAGGCGAGTTTACCCGAGCTGCTTGTCTCACAGCCGTTGACCCCACCTGACACCCGGTATGTCATTTCTGCACCCACTTCCCCAGCAGAAGAGCTGGCCACGGGGCAGAGTGCCGCTGGCCTCTGCCCACTCTCCGTCGTCTGCCCTGAGGAACAGCAGAATTTACCCGAGCTGCTAGCCCGCAGCCGTTGACCCCATCTGACCCCCTGGACGTTGTTCCTGTGCCCACTCCCCCAGCAGAAGAGCTGGCAACGGGGCAGAGGGCCGCTGGCCTCTGCCCATCCTCCACCATCTGCCCCGAGGAGCAGAAGGGGGGGATACTTTCGGGCTACTTATCCCGCAGCCACGGACCCCACCGGAGCTGGAGGACGCCATTCTCCTGCCCGGGGACCCTTTCTCGGCATTGAACCACCCAGCCGACGCGCTGGCAACGGGGCAGAGCCTTGTCCCCCTCTGCCCATCTCCACAACCCTTTGGCCCGGAGGCCCCATGCAGCCACTGTTTTCCCCAATGGCTGACCAGGACACTCGGGGCGCGTGCACTTGGCACCCGTTTTTCCCGGGTGCACGGTACCTCCGGAGATGGTACAGGCGGTAACTCTCCCCGACCACAGGAACCCTATCCCGGAGGGGGTAACCCCAAAGACTCGTACCCCCTACACGTCAGGCACTGCCTCCAGGACAAATGGAGAAGCCTGGTGACTCGCCTCCTTCCCACAGACTATGGGCCGCAAGGACTGCACCGACTTCCCCGGTGCGACCCGTTGGGGTCCAACCGGGTCCGTCGGACTTTGGAAAGGGGGAGGAGTGTCACGGAATGACCCAAGAGGCTCGGCGCAGCGAGCCCAGGACGCAAACCCAAGACATTTTTAAAAGGACCTATGTCATGGAGCTGAGGCAACGCTCCATGCTTCAAACCTCAAAAGACTTTATGGTCGGTTTTATCGTGTGATTTTAAATATTTTACCTCGTTTGGTTTTAGTTTAATTTAGTTTAGTGAAATGACATAGCTTTGGTTTTTAAAATATACTTATATTCCTGTAGATAAATGTGTGTTTCTGTAGCTAGTAAATAAGTTTTGCTGTTGTGTAATTTATGCGTCAGGGATTTTCCCCATTATCTAGGTACATGTTTAATTTAAGGGATCTCTGATAGTGTGTGTTTAATCTGATGTGCTGGAACAATGGATGTACAAATGTTGTGTGAGCTGAAGGCTAAGAGAATGTGAAGAATGTTGATTGTAAATAACTGACCTAACTCATTGGTATGGGTATGCAAATTATGACTGTTGTACTTCAGCATAAATAGTGGCGTGTGATTAAAAGGGTTCAGATCATCTGAGTGTTTGAAACATACAGCTCTGCCTGGTGTTGTCATTTTACGTCGGCTACATATCACCACCACCCAGGAACGGGTCACTCTAACTCCGCAGCAGAACATCGATTCGCCGCGCCGTTGCGCCACCTTGAATCGGTATCTTGGGATACCGCAACCACCCCGAATCGGGACCTCGGCTGAGCGCCGTGCCTGCATCTGCAAGGAGACTCTACCGAACCGCGGTTCGCCACGCAGACCGTCTCCAGCCCTTCAATGGTCAGTAGATCCGCTGCTCGAGACGCCGAGTACCGTGCCACTCGGTAGTCGGGCGGATTTCCGCCGTGGGTGCCCCATCTACTCTCCAGATCTCCACCGCCACGTAGTCTTCTACCCAAGCCGCTCGAGACGCCGGGTGCCGTGCCACTCGGTAGTCGGGCTTGGCAACACCAAAGAAGGGGGTCAGATAGAGCAGGACCGCAGGCGGATACCGCATTCCGCCACAAACTGGAAGGAAGATGTTATAGAAACGCATTGTCTAAGTCTCGTTGAGCAAACAATGAAATATATGGGCACACAAACGCATGATCATAGCAAAGGGACCAGGTTCCATTCCATTGGGTCTGACTCCCATGTCCCACCCGAAGCTCTGCAGAGGGGGGGGGGGTATCTGGAGCACATCTGCACCACCCGACCCGTCGGTACAAGTAATGAAGGGTAGTCTAAGTTGTTGACTTTGATCCCTGATAACTCTTAGTCAGAAAGTCTAACAACAAATACCATGTGGAATGGTAGTTATCGTATCTAATATTCATGAAGAAGAACATCTCCTCCATTTCACAAACTCTTTCCACTGCCTTGATCCACTCTTGGACAGTTGGGGGTGACACAGAATGCCAAAGTCTAGGTATCAGGGCCTTAGCCACATTGAGTAATTGTATGGCCAGGAAATTCCTATATGTGAGTGTAGGTATAGGAACCAAATGAAAGAGTGCTAAGTGGGGGAGGGTATCAAGTCAGCAGCAGTGATGTCATTGAACAGTGTGACAATATAATCTCAGTATGTACAAATGTATGGGCAGTCCCACCATATACATATGTAGGTGCGTGCCCGGGGATTTGAAGCAACGCCAGCATGCTTTACTAGAGGCCAGGAATATCTTGTGCAATCTAGTGGGGGTCATATAACTGTGAGATAGAAGCTTATAGTGTGACTGTTGAACGTGTAGGCTCCTAGAGGTGTGTGTCGCAGTTTGAAATATTTTGCCCAAGTTTTCCTACGATATTGGAACATCTAATTCCCCATCCCATCTCTCTGCGTAGGAGGGAAGGGTGTGGCCAAAGCATCGAGCAACTTACCGTAAATAGTCAATAACATGTGGGGGGGGGTTGGATCAGACACGCATAAAGTATCAAATGACATCTCGTCCATTCGTACGTTTACCGGGTTCCCTATTGGGTGTATGAAATGGAGGAGTTGGCGGTAACAAAACTGTTCTAGGGGTGTGTGGGTTTCTAGCCTCAACAATGTCGGTAACAGAAGCAGAGCAGAGTTTGTAAGACAGTCTGACAGTGGGAGATAATGTCCCTCCACATCGATGGACTAAAAATCATGGGCCATTCCTGCCTGGAAGAGCGGATTAAAAATTACCGGAGTAAACGGGGAGGGGTGCTTGGAGAGGGACAAGGAACTCCTCAGTTTCTGCCACCTCCAAAGGGTAGGAGTCACAAGCGGGTGAGGGGAAATTAATAAGTGTGCAGGGGGAACTGACTGCCATGGTAACCTGGTTATGGGGACTAGAAGGGACTATCGTTCCAGCGGAACCCATAGTTTATGCGGGGGAGACATTGACCAGTCACTTAAAGCAAGGAAGAGCACTGCCGTGTGGTAAAGCTCCATGTGGGGCAGGTCCAAACCCCCCCATGTTACGGTGGTGCGCCATGCCAGCATAGGAAACTCTAGGGCGAGTATCACCCCACAAAAAAGCCCGGAACATAGATTTCAATTGGGCAAATAACTGGGGAGGTTCCCCTATTGGGACGTTTGGAAAATGTAAAGAAATCTGGGGAGAATATTAATCTTTAAAACATTTATCTTGCCCAACCACGATATGTGAGGGAGGTGCCACCTCTTCAGATCTTGTGCCACCTTCCTCAACAATGGTTCATAATTGGCAGCATATAAGTGGGTCAGATCCCTGGTGAGCGTGACTCCTAGGTATGGGATTTAATCTTTCACCCATCTCTAAAGGGGTAACTCTGCTGCATTTCCTCCTGCAGCAATTCCGACACCCCCACCCCTCAGTTCTGTCATGAGGTGTGCTTGGGAAATGAGTGGATTAGTGAGTGAGAGCAGGACATCGTCAGCAAAAGCCACAACTTTGTAGTGATGAAAGGGGAGGGGAAAAAATAGATGGTGGGTTGGTCTCTAATCCGTTGTAGGAGATGTTCCAACGTGAGTATGAACAGAAGCGGTGACAGCAGGCAGCCCTGTCTGGTACTGTTACGGATTTCTAGGTCTGGCTATTATGTTCCATTCACCCTCAAGGAAGCTTTCGGAGTGCTATAAAGGGACCGTATCCAAGTGAGCCACCTCGGACCAAAGCCCAAGGAGGTCAGGGTCATTAACAGGAAGGTCCAGTCCACCCTATCGAATGCCTTTTCAGCATCTATATATAAAAATACCATCGTGTGTTCGAAGATTTGGCTAGATGGATAAGGTTAATGGCTCTTAACGTGTTGTCGCAGGCTTCTCTAGCGGGGACAAAACCCGTTTGGTTCAGTTAAAGCAGCTTCGGGACCAAAGGATTAAGTCGGGCTGCTAACATTTTTGCCATTAACTTAGTGTCAATGTTTAACAGGGATATAGGTCTATAATTAGTCACCAAGACATGGTCTCTGTCAGGTTTGGGGATGAGGGCAATATGGGCCCGTAGAGCTGAGAAGTAGAGACAGGTGTCACCATCCAGTGCGTTAACCCCTTAGTGACCGGGCGGTTTTACACAAATCCGTCCGTTCGTGACCGCAGCTGTTTTTATGTTTCTGCGCTCTTAGTGTTTACGTCAAATTTTCCTCTTACTCGTTTATGTAACCCACACATATTTTACACTGTTTTTCTCGTCACTAAATGGACTTTATAAAGATACCATTTTTTTCATCATTTCATATAATTTACTATAAAAAATATTGTGAAATATGACACAAAAATTGAAAAAACACCACTTTTTCGAACTTTGACCCCCAAAATTTCTTATGTATCAACAACCGTCAAAAAAAATTTATTCCTTAGTAGTTTCTAAATTTAGTACTGAGTTTAGCAATACCCAATGTTTACATATTCCTCGCTTTTTTCCTTATTTTATGCAACAATAAGTGCAAGTAGCACTTTGCCATTTCCAAAGAGTTTATTTTCAAAACTAGTGATAGTGACATTGTAACACTGATATCTGTCACTAATTCCTGAATAACCCTCCACATATACATATTTTTTTAAAGTACACAAATCAAGGTATTAAACTTGGGGTATTTTGACTCTTTCCATGCAAACCATTTTACCACAAATCTATGCCAAAGTTTGAGAAAAAAAAAAAATTTGGTGATTTTTTTTTTTGAACGCAATTTAAGAATACATGTACTGTGAACTTTAAGGTTTACTGCCAAAAAGCACCCCAAAATATGTTCAGCAACATCTTCTGAGTAAATTGATACCACCCAAGTATAGGTATGTCGGGTCATTTGGGGGCTAAAAGGCCTTATTTGGGGGGTGCGCATTTCAGTTTTCCAACTTGGAATTTTCACATTTCGTCATCATGCACCCATGTCCTATTGGGACATTTTTGAAGCCGGCCAAAGTAATTTACCCCCATCAAACCATATATTTTTAGAAAGGGCACACCCTAGGGTGCTTCAAAGAGTTGTATTTTAACACTTTCCATGCACTAGCTCTTTGTCAATCTTTCAGGTAGTCACTTTTTGTGTTATTTTTTCACACACATTGTACTTTAGGCATGAATTGTCAAATCCAGTTATGGGTTACTGCCAAAAAACACCCCAAAATATGTTCAGCAACATCTTCTGAGTAAATTGATACCACCCATGTATAGGTATGTCGGGTCATTTGGGGGCTAAAAGGCCTTATTTGGGGGTGCGCATTTCAGTTTTCCAACTTGGAATTTTCACATTTCGTCATCATGCACCCATGTCCTATTTGGGACATTTTTGAAGCCGGCCAAAGTAATTTACCCCCATCAAACCATATATTTTTAGAAAGGGCACACCCTAGGGTGCTTCAAAGAGTTGTATTTTAACACTTTCCATGCACTAGCTCTTTGTCAATCTTTCAGGTAGTCACTTTTTTTGTTATTTTTTCACACACATTGTACTTTAGGCATGAATTGTCAAATCCAGTTATGGGTTACTGCCAAAAAACACCCCAAAATATGTTCAGCAACATCTTCTGAGTAAATTGATACCACCCATGTATAGGTATGTCGGGTCATTTGGGGGCTAAAAGGCCTTATTTGGGGGGTGCGCATTTCAGTTTTCCAACTTGGAATTTTCACATTTCGTCATCATGCACCCATGTCCTATTTGGGACATTTTTGAAGCCGGCCAAAGTAATTTACCCCCATCAAACCATATATTTTTAGAAAGGGCACACCTAGGGTGCTTCAAAGAGTTGTATTTTAACACTTTCCATGCACTAGCTCTTTGTCAATCTTTCAGGTAGTCACTTTTTGTGTTTTTTTTCACACACATTGTACTTTAGGCATGAATTGTCAAATCCAGTTATGGGTTACTGCCAAAAAACACCCCAAAATATGTTCAGCAACATCTTCTGAGTAAATTGATACCACCCATGTATAGGTATGTCGGGTCATTTGGGGGCTAAAAGGCCTTATTTGGGGGGTGCGCATTTCAGTTTTCCAACTTGGAATTTTCACATTTCGTCATCATGCACCCATGTCCTATTTGGGACATTTTTGAAGCCGGCCAAAGTAATTTACCCCCATCAAACCATATATTTTTAGAAAGGGCACACCCTAGGGTGCTTCAAAGAGTTGTATTTTAACACTTTCCATGCACTAGCTCTTTGTCAAACTTTCAGGTAGTCACTTTTTGTGTTATTTTTTCACACACATTGTACTTTAGGCATGAATTGTCAAATCCAGTTATGGGTTACTGCCAAAAAACACCCCAAAATATGTTCAGCAACATCTTCTGAGTAATTGATACCACCCATGTATAGGTATGTCGGGTCATTTGGGGGCTAAAAGGCCTTATTTGGGGGTGCGCATTTCAGTTTTCCAACTTGGAATTTTCACATTTCGTCATCATGCACCCATGTCCTATTTGGGACATTTTTGAAGCCGGCCAAAGTAATTTACCCCCATCAAACCATATATTTTTAGAAAGGGCACACCCTAGGGTGCTTCAAAGAGTTGTATTTTAACACTTTCCATGCACTAGCTCTTTGTCAAACTTTCAGGTAGTCACTTTTTGTGTTATTTTTTCACACACATTGTACTTTAGGCATGAATTGTCAAATCCAGTTATGGGTTACTGCCAAAAAACACCCCAAAATATGTTCAGCAACATCTTCTGAGTAAATTGATACCACCCATGTATAGGTATGTCGGGTCATTTGGGGGCTAAAAGGCCTTATTTGGGGGGTGCGCATTTCAGTTTTCCAACTTGGAATTTTCACATTTCGTCATCATGCACCCATGTCCTATTTGGGACATTTTTGAAGCCGGCCAAAGTAATTTACCCCCATCAAACCATATATTTTTAGAAAGGCACACCCTAGGGTGCTTCAAAGAGTTGTATTTTAACACTTTCCATGCACTAGCTCTTTGTCAAACTTTCAGGTAGTCACTTTTTGTGTTATTTTTTCACACACATTGTACTTTAGGCATGAATTGTCAAATCCAGTTATGGGTTACTGCCAAAAAACACCCCAAAATATGTTCAGCAACATCTTCTGAGTAAATTGATACCACCCATGTATAGGTATGTCGGGTCATTTGGGGGCTAAAAGGCTTATTTGGGGGGTGCGCATTTCAGTTTTCCAACTTGGAATTTTCACATTTCGTCATCATGCACCCATGTCCTATTTGGGACATTTTTGAAGCCGGCCAAAGTAATTTACCCCCATCAAAACATATATTTTTAGAAAGGGCACACCCTAGGGTGCTTCAAAGAGTTGTATTTTAACACTTTCCATGCACTAGCTCTTTGTCAATCTTTCAGGTAGTCACTTTTTGTGTTATTTTTCACACACATTGTACTTTAGGCATGAATTGTCAAATCCAGTTATGGGTTACTGCCAAAAAACACCCCAAAATATGTTCAGCAACATCTTCTGAGTAAATTGATACCACCCATATATAGATTTGTTCTGTTGTTTTTGGGGTGCTACGCCAATCTTTGACATGTGCTTGTCAATTTTCTAATTTGACATACAGTATCTTCTTTGCTTATCTTCTTTTTAGGGGCCTTTTTACATACCCCAGTTTTATGAACGTGCATATATTTGGTAAGCTAACACCCCAAAGTATTGTAAATGGAGTGTTTTTTATGCTATGGATGCATCCGTTTGCTCCAAACAAATTAGATACTGTTTGGTGGTCATTTTTCATTTTCACACCCACATCAGTTTTGGACTGTGATTTAGGAGACACTGTTGTTTTTTACTGCATGAAAACTCTCCAGGTTGTTTTCTGCAAGGTCTCCTGAGTACACCCATGCCCCCCATGCCTAGGTTTGCCAGGATTTTGGGAAGGTTCAAATACAATTTTTATGACTTTGTCATTAGAGTTGAAATTGAGATTATTTCTTCAGCTAGGCCTATCTTTGGTTTTGGGTCTACCGCATACCCCAGTTTGAATTATTGCCAGAAAATTGTTTATATTTGTTATGTTGACACCCCAAGGTATTGCATATGGAGTGCTTTGATGCCATGGATGCAACGGTTTTAGCCCAAAACATTTGGCAACAAGGTGTGTGGCGGTAATTTTTCAATTTTCAGATTTTTACGCCCACAGTAGTTTTGGACTGTGATTTAGCAGACACTGTTGTTTGTTACTGCATGAAAACTCTCCAGGTTGTTTTCTGCAAGATCTCCTGAGTACACCCATGCCCCCCATGCCTAGGTTTGCCAGGATTTTGGGAAGGTTCAAATACAATTTTTATGACTTTGTCATTAGAGTTGAAATTGAGATTATTTCTTCAGCTAGGCCTATCTTTGGTTTTGGGTCTACCGCATACCCCAGTTTGAATTATTGCCAGAAAATTGTTTATATTTGTTATGTTGACACCCCAAGGTATTGCATATGGAGTGCTTTGATGCCATGGATGCAACGG
The DNA here is from genome assembly GCA_009667805.1 of Leptobrachium leishanense. NCBI lineage: Eukaryota > Metazoa > Chordata > Amphibia > Anura > Megophryidae > Leptobrachium > Leptobrachium leishanense. Next base: position 27,359 of record RXON01000246.1, read on the forward strand.
TTTTAGCCCAAAACATTTGGCAACAAGGTGTGTGGCGGTAATTTTTCAAATTTCAGATTTTTACGCCCACAGTAGTTTTGGACTGTGATTTAGCAGACACTGTTGTTTGTTACTGCATGAAAACTCTCCAGGTTGTTTTCTGCAAGATCTCCTGAGTACACCCATGCCCCCCATGCCTAGGTTTGCCAGGATTTTGGGAAGGTTCAAATACAATTTTTATGACTTTGTCATTAGAGTTGAAATTGAGATTATTTCTTCAGCTAGGCCTATCTTTGGTTTTGGGTCTACCGCATACCCCAGTTTGAATTATTGCCAGAAAATTGTTTATATTTGTTATGTTGACACCCCAAGGTATTGCATATGGAGTGCTTTGATGCCATGGATGCAACGGTTTTAGCCCAAAACATTTGGCAACAAGGTGTGTGGCGGTAATTTTTCAAATTTCAGATTTTTACGCCCACAGTAGTTTTGGACTGTGATTTAGGCTAGGGTCAGACGAGCGTAGTGTTCACGTCCGTGATCGCGCCTAAAAGTACGTCCGTGATAGCATGACATAAAGTCCAATGGAGCCCGACACACGAAGTACGTCCGCACTGAACTGCGGACGCACAACGGCCGCGGCCCACGGACGCAAGGCAGGCAAGAACGTAGAACCGCTAGAACGGCCGCACAAAGTGCGCTGCGTCCGCAACGTCTGCATAGCTTTGTGTGTGAGTGATGGAACGTGGTCAGACGGACTGCATTTATACGTCCTGCATTTTTCACGGACAAAATGGTTTTGCAATTGAATTTATTGTCCCTCCTACATCTGTCAAAAAATAAATGTCAGTGAAAAACGGACTGTGTGACCACTACTGCGTCTTCCGTACTGACGATGTCCGTACTGCACGGACGTACAGTCCGTAGAAATCACGCTCGTCTGACCCTAGCCTTAGCAGACACTGTTGTTTGTTACTGCATGAAAACTCTCCAGGTTGTTTTCTGCAAGATCTCCTGAGTACACCCATGCCCCCCATGCATAGGTGTGCAAAGATTTTGGCAAAATACAGCACCAATTGTAGAACATAAAAATGTACGAATAAAATGTAAAAGTCTGGTGCCTGTCAAACTGGGGATGCTCTCTAGGGGAGCACAGGCTGTTGTCACTGAAGTGCATGAAACGCAAAATGTTTTCATACCTTCTACGTGACATTGATTGGAGGTAAATGGGGGTAGAGCAGATGGGGCTACTGCTCCAGCAGGAGCGAATTGAGGGCTTCTTTATGATGCCCTCAGCATAGTAAGTGCCCAGAATTTCAGAAATTCTGGCACATCTAGCGGGGTCCATTGCTGCCTTGCCAGTAGGAGTCTGGCTTCGCAGCACAATGCTGATGGGCATACAGATTTGATTGGGCCACGATGTGGCCCAACAAATCATCCCCCATAAACACCTGCAAAAACTGTGTGGCGGTAAATCCTGCAACATCAATATTGATGCCAGGATTTGCCGTGAAAGGAGGGATATCTGGCCTCTGGCGATGAGGCACTACCCACTCCTCAGCTGGAGCTGTGCGTCTCCTGCTGGCAGGTGGTGACCCAGGATCTGCATCAGAAATCACTAGATACATCAGCCAGCATAGATAATGTATCTAGCGACGCCTCTGAGCAGTTAGCGGGGTCGAAATGAGGGTCTGAGTCTGACGCAGATGCCTCAGATTCTGACGCCAGGATGGCATATGCCTCCTCGGCGCTGTACACCCTCTCAGACATTATATATAATAGATTATAAAATTTTATAATTATTATATATATATAAGCGGATTGTTGGTTCTTAGAAGAACCGTTGGGTTTCACAAGAAAATACAAATAAACACCTAAATCTCTCTAAATCCCTCTAAACCTGCCTCAATTCTTCTAAATCTCCCTAAAATCTCTCTAAATCTGCCTCAATTTTTCTAATCTCACTAAATCTCACTAAAATCTCTAACCTGTCAAATCTGATCTCTCTCTCTCGCTCACCAAAACACAAGTGAGGAGAGGGAGGGAGAATCACAGAGGTCAGAGCCAATATTTACAAAAATTGGCCTGACCTGACAAATTAGAAATTTTATTTTGATTTTTTCTAACTTCTGATTGGATGTTGCTAGCCTGCCTCTCTGATGAGGCAGGCTAGGAACATCCCACTCAGCCCCAGATGACCCTGCCCTTAGAACCCTAACCCTACCCCTGACCCTGCCCTTAGAACCCTACCCTAACCCTACCCCTAACCCTCCCCTAACCCTAACCCTACCCCTAACCCTAACCCTACCCTAACCCTAACCCTAACCCTACCCCTAACCCTAACCCTACCCCTAACCCTAACCCTACCTAACCCTACCCCTACCCTACCCTAACCCTAACCCTACCCCTAACCTACCCTAACCCTAACCCTAACCACCCCTAACCCTACCCCTAACCCTAACCCTACCCCTAACCCTACCCCTAACCCTAACCCTAACCCTAACCCTACCCCTAACCCTAACCCTAACCCTAACCCTAACCCTAACCCTAACCCTACCCCTAACTGTCAGTTTATTTTATTTATTTTTCTTTTTTTACACTTTTTTACACATACACACTTTTATTTTACTTTTTTTTACACTTTTTTTTTAACTTTTTTTTACTATGCTGGGTGCCTTGATCCCTCGAGGCACCCAGCAGAGCACCTGATCACTGATGTGATCGTTTTTTGTACTGAGTGCCACGATACCTCGTGGCACTCAGTACTTCCTGCCGCTACCGGAAGTGATCGCTCGGGGGGAGCGATCACGGACGGACCGGCGGCAGGTAAGTATATTACAAGGATGCCTCGATGTCGAGGCATCCTTGTAATATGCTCAGAGCAGCTGGAAGCGATCCGATCGCTTCCAGCGCTCTGTAGAAGTGCCGGGCACCTCTCCGGTGCAACCGGATGTAGATCGCTCCCGGGGAGCGATCACATGGTGCCCCGGCACTTCTAACGGCCATTGCCACGGATGCCTGGACTCCCAGGCATCCTGCAATGGCGTTTGAGCTGCTGGAAGCGATCCGATCGCTTCCAGCAGCTCAAAAACGGCAGGACGTACCATGTACGTCAGCGGGTCTAAGAGAGACCCGCTGCAATGACGTACATGGTACGTCCTCGGTCCTTAAGGGTTAAGCATACTAACAAACTGGGCTCCTAGATTGGCCTGAAACATCTTAAAGTAGGCTACAGTGAGCCCTCGGCCCTCAAGAGTCCTCGGCTCTTCCCGGCTGACATGGAACTGAGAGTGATGGAGAATTCTGCCCGAGTAAAAGGTGCATCTAGTGCTTTTGCCTGGCCGGGGGATAGACTGGAA
>RXON01000247.1:0-49529 GCA_009667805.1 Leptobrachium leishanense
TGTGACACAATCCCCTCTGCTTCCTCTATAATACACAGTGTGACACAATCCCCTCTGCTTCTCTCTCTATAATACACAGTGTGACACAATCCCCTCTGCTTCCTCTATAATACACAGTGTGACACAATCCCCTCTGCTTCCTCTATAATACACAGTGTGACACAATCCCCTCTGCTTCCCTCCATAATACACAGTGTGACACAATCCCCCCTCTGCTTCCTCTATAATACACAGTGTGACACAATCCCCTCTGTTTCCCTCTATAATACACAGTGTGACACAATCCCTCTGCTTCTCTCTATAATACACAGTGTGACACAATCCCCTCTGCTTCCCTCTATAATACACAGTGTGACACAAAAATCCCATCTGCTTCCTCTATAATACACAGTGTGACACAATCCCCTCTGCTTCTCTCTATAATACACAGTGTGACACAATCCCCTCTGCTTCTCTCTATAATACACAGTGTGACACAATCCCCTCTGCTTCCTCTATAATACACAGTGTGACACAATCCCCTCTGCTTCTCTCTATAATACACAGTGTGACACAATCCCCTCTGCTTCTCTCTATAATACACAGTGTGACACAATCCCCTCTGCTTCCTCTATAATACACATTGTGACACAATCCCCTCTGCTTCCCTCTATAATACACAGTGTGACACAATCCCCTCTGCTTCCCTCTATAATACACAGTGTGACACAATCCCCTCTGCTTCCCTCTATAATACACAATGTGACACAATCCCCTCTGCTTCCTCTATAATACACAGTGTGACACAATCCCCTCTGCTTCTCTCTATAATACACAATGTGACACAATCCCCTCTGCTTCTCTCTATAATACACAGTGTGACACAATCCCCTCTGCTTCTCTCTATAATACACAGTGTGACACAATCCCCTCTGCTTCCCTCTATAATACACAGTGTGACACAATCCCTCTGCTTCCCTCCATAATACACAGTGTGACACAATCCCCTCTGCTTCTCTCTATAATACACAGTGTGACACAATCCCCTCTGCTTCTCTCTATAATACACAGTGTGACACAATCCCCTCTGCTTCCCTCTATAATACACAGTGTGACACAATCCCCTCTGCTTCTCTCTATAATACACAGTGTGACACAATCCTCTCTGCTTCTCTCTATAATACACAGTGTGACACAATCCCCTCTGCTTCCCTCTATAATACACAGTGTGACACAATCCCCTCTGCTTCTCTCTATAATACACAGTGTGACACAATCCCCTCTGCTTCCCTCCATAATACACAGTGTGACACAATCCCCTCTGCTTCTCTCTATAATACACAGTGTGACACAATCCCCTCTGCTTCTCTCTATAATACACAGTGTGACACAATCCCCTCTGCTTCCCTCCATAATACACAGTGTGACACAATCCCCTCTGCTTCCCTCCATAATACACAGTGTGACACAATCCCCTCTGCTTCTCTCTATAATACACAGTGTGACACAATCCCCTCTGCTTCCCTCCATAATACACAGTGTGACGGAATCCCCTCTGCTTCCCTCCATAATTCACATTGTGATTGAATCCCCTCGGCTGCCCCCCCATAATATACAGGGGGACATGTGACCCCTTAATTGAAAGCATTTTACCTGCTATTTCAAACAAGTGGCCCTAGTAGCTGAATAAATACCTTACAATATATCATTTATGAGAGTATTCTGGATTCTCGGGGAGCTCGTCATGCAGCCTATTAATATATCTATATCACACAGCTACTACTTTCAATTTTTGGGAATACAGAAGAGATCCCCGGATCTATTCAGTTACGTCAGCATCAGGGGATTGATAGGTGCTAATCCAGGACTGATTCATTTTTATAAATGTCAGCCGGTCTACAGAGTCGGTGGACAGACGCACTCTTTTGTCTGTGACAAAACCTCCAGCGGCACTGAACGTCCTCTCAGAAAGCACGCTAGATGAAGGGACACCTAGTAGCTCCATGGCATGTTGCCTAAATTCTGGCCAGTGATCCAATCTCAACACCCAGTAAGCCAGTGGATCATCTGCTGTAAAGGTATCAAGGTCTGCCCTTACCCCTAGATAGTCCTGCAACCATACGGTGAAGACGCTGGCAATGGGTGCCTACATTTGACGTCCCTGGGCGTTATGGACTAAAAAATTTAAAAAGGCATCAGTCAAGCGGCCCCGGCCTTCACCTCTCTTCCTCTGATCATCCGCAGCCTCAGAAGCACCTGTATCATCACTTGGTAACCTACCAGTGCCTGGAAAGGTGTTACACAAGTGTCGCTTTAGAACGTACTCAAGTTATTTCATCCGGTCCTCCCTCTGTGTGGGCAGGATGAGCTCTGCAACTTTATCCTTGTGTCGTGGATCAAGAAGTTTTGCCAACCAGTAATGATCCCTCTCCTTGATAGCACGAATCCTGGGGTCCTTTAGCAGGCTTTGCAGGATAAGGGAGCCTATGCAGCATAGGTTGGAGGTGGCATTAGCTTCCGAGTCTTCCTGGTCAATGAGGATGACCCCATCGTGCACTTCCTCCTCCCAGCCAGGTACTAGTCCTTGGGTTTCTGGGCACACAAAACCCTCCCTTGAGGAATCCCCACCTTCAATGTCCCCACTACTTAAACATTCCTCCTCATCCTCCTCATCCTCCTCCTGTCTGATCTGAGGACCCACAGGAATGCTGTCTGCGTAAAGACTGGGGCCTTGAGACGAGCAAGGGAAGGCCTCCTCTTCCTCCCGCTGCTCTGCCTCTAGTGCCACATCTATAATTCCCCACAGAGTGCGCTCCAGCAGGAACACTAAAGGAATTGTGTCACTGATGCATGCATTGTCCCTGCTCACATCCTCGTTGCCTCCTCAAATGGTGACAGTACAGTGCATGCATCCTTGATCATTAGCCACTGCAGGGGGAGGGGAAACCAAGTTGACCTGAACCTGTTCCTGTGCCATACTCACACAGGTACACATTGAAGGCCCTCTGCTGCTTGTGCAGACGCTGCAGCATTGCTAATGTCAAGTTCCACCAGGTGGGCATGTCACAGATCAGACGGTTTGTGGGAAGGTGGAATTCTCTATGAATTTCTGCCTGGCGAACACTTGCTGGGAATGACCGTCTGAAGTGGCTGCAGACTTTTCTGGCCTGGCAGAGAAGCTGTGCCAGCCCTGGGTACCTGGTTAGGAAATGCTGTACCACCAGATTTAGGACGTGTGCTAGGCATGGTACATGCGTCAACTTACCCTGGCGTACGGCAGAGAGAAGGTTACTGCTATTATCACAGACGACCATTCCCAGCTGAAGCTGGCGTGGTGTTAACCATCTCTGCACCTGCCTCTGCAGAGTTGACAGAATTTCTGGCCCGGTGTGGCTCCTGTCCCCTAAACAAACCAGCTCAAGCACAGTATGGCATCTTTTTGCTTGAGCCATTGCGTAGCCCCTGCCACACGTTGGTTTAACAGCCACTTCACCAGAGACAGAGAAAGAGGAGGAGGAAGAGGTGGTGGAGCAGACAGACCTTATACAGGCGTGGTGGATGAACAAGCTCCAGCACAGAGCCCCATCCTGGATCCCTCCCAGCTGCAATCAGAATTACCCAGTGTGCCGTGAAGGAAATGTAACGGCCCTGTCCTTGCTTGCTGGACCACATGTCTAAAGTCATGTGCACCTTGCTGCTGACTGCCTTTCCCAATGACTCCATAACATTGTCTTCCACGTGCTGGTATAGTGCTGAAATGGCCTTCCATGAAAATTAATGGCATTTTGGAACCTGTCACTGTGGTACAGCACATTCAGCAAATTCACGGAAGGAAGCAGAGTCCACCAGCTGTAAAGGAAGCAGCTGTAATGCGAGTAATTTTGCTAAGCTGACATTTAGACGCTGTGCTTGTTGATGGTTGGGACTATATTTTTTCTTACGCTGCAGCAGCTGGGGCAACGTAATCTGACTGCGTAAATCTTCAGCTGATGGGATGCTGTCACATTCTGAGTAAGGACCTGGTACACCCATTACTGTAGCATCATCCCTGTCAGTGGAGGTTGTAGGCAATGACATGACAGGACATATAGTGGGGGTAGAGTAGGATGAGGAGGAGGAGGAGGACCTACGCAAAATGTTGTGCCAACGGGATGCGTGGCAGGTGGTCATATGTCACCTCAAGCACGTGGTACCCAAGTGCTGGATGTCTTTCCCACGCTTGATCCTCATCTGACATAGATTACAAATAGCAATGGTGGGGTCTGCTGCACATTTCTTAAAGAACTCCCAGAGAGCAGACTTCCTGTACATGTGCTTTGAGACAACAGTGCTCTGCACCTGAGCAACTGTGACTTCTGATGCCTTGGACTGGCTACGGTTGGTCATAGAGGACATTCTGCCTCGTTTTTGTTGTTCCTCCTCCTCCTCCTCCTCCATTGACTCCTTTGTTCGATCAGGCACCCAGGTGGAGTCAGTGACCTCATCATCGTCATCACCCCCTATCTCTTCGTCACTGGAGCCAACTTGGCAGTATGCTGCAGCTGCTGGGCAACATGAGTGCCAGTTATTTGTGTGTCGCTAGTACCCCCTTTCTCTAGGTTGATTATACTCCCTTCCTCAACCTCAGAGTTTGAATCAGAGCACTGTAGTTGCTGCGCATCCTCAAGCAGCATGTCGCTGTCATTGTAGTCAAACAATTCAGCTGACTCCTCTGTGTGACAGTAAAGCTACGGCAGGAGTAGCTGTGGACATGGAGGCTGAATTAGATGTTTTGGCAGCTGAGGTGGACTGTAAACTACTTCAAGCCTGGCTGGCAGAGGACTCGGAGGATGAGGATGGCCTGGTTAGCCAATCCTGCAAATCCTCGGTATGTTGCTGCTGCTTAAGACGGCCAGCACCAGTTAGATAGGACAAGTGTGCACCTTCAGAGGATGCACCACGTCCACGACGACCAGAGGCACAGCCTCCCAACACAGAGGCTGCTTGCCCTCTTATCTGTGTCTGGGAGTGTCTGCCTGTCCTTTTTGGTCTTTCTGACATGGTGAGTGATATATAGATTAAAGATATACAGAACTCTGATTCAACGCTGTTATAAAAATTGGAGATATGCAGAATTCTGATTCAACTGTGTTATCTAGATTAAAGATTTCCAGAACTCTGGTATAACTCAGTGAGACACCCTGATAGCTGGCAGCCAGTGACAAGACACAGATTAAAATTCACAGAAATCTGCTACAAGTCTGTGAGACCCCCTGATAGGACCCCCTGATAGCTGGCAACAGTGACAAGACACAGATTACAATTCTCAGGAACCTCCTATAAATCAGTGAGACTCCCTGAAGGGTGGCAGTGACAAGACACAAATTACAATTCTCAAATGATGTTTCATATGGTTTTCCTGCCCTTTCCTTTGTTAAAGTCACCCTGTACCTACAATTATAGTAGATGTAGGGTGTTTGTGCCCTATTCCCTGATGTCTGTGTTATATTAATATTCCCTTTATGTATTTATTGTGGAGTCTCCTGTGGTGTAACTGTATACTGTATGTGCTGTGCTGTTCTTTTCCTTGGTTTTCACATGCTTTCATCAACCCCCTCCCCTTCCCCCAGCCAAGAGCTTAAACCAGATAGCAGTGCCCCTTCTCATCTTTTGTTCCAATGCTGGGCGTGTTTCTATTGTTTCTGTACATTCCCCTGTGTGTGTGTTTTAACCAGTTGCAAAATGTAAATAAAGTCAGTCTCCATTTTGGCTTGAACCTGCAAAGATCTCCTGTGTGTTATTGCCTGCGTTCTGGACCAGAAGCGGTACTTCTGCAGAATACTGACTTCAAGGGGAGCAAACTGCATGTGGACTGGACAGTGATCACCCACGTAACAATCATTTTTTTTTCTGTAACAGACCTTTTTATTATCATTCATAGGATCTTATATGTTAATTCCAGGCATTTTCGTCCAGTATTTTTTTTGGAAACAGTGTTTCAATTTTGACTCTTTCGATCGTTTTGTTGTTTGTTTGTTTTTTTAAGTTCAGCTTGTCAGCTTTTTCCGGCGGCTGGTCGGCGCTGTGTGCGGCGGATTGGCTTTTTTCAGATGTGTTCGGCGTGTTTTTTTGTGGCGGTTCTAAGTCATCTGATATTTTGGATTGTGACACTGTGTTTTTCAGTGGATTTTTTGACAATTTTTTTCAACGGAATTTCGGCAGATTTTAGGGTTCGTTTCCTACACTCTGAGGACTCTGCGGTGAATGCAGATTTCACCCCAGGGTCTGACAATTTGATTCCCGGAAGTGCGGGCAATGAGAGAGGGTGCTCTTTGAATAACCCCTTAAGTATATGTCACTGTCAGTCCGATTGACACAGTGTGACGGGGGGGGGGGGGCACTGTCCTATAGGAATTCTCTGTACTCATAGCGTTCCCTCCCCCTGCAGCATGCCATGGTCACATGGAGTACAGACAAACTTTGAAAGGGATTATATCATTTTTTCAATTATTTGATAGTAAATGTGTCTTTGTGTGAATATGTCTCTATATATGTGAGTGTCTCTATGTGTGAATATGTCACTCTATATATATGTGAGTGTCTCTATGTATGAATGAATATGTCACTCTATATATGTGAGTGTCTCTATGTGTGAATATGTCTCTCTATATATGTGAGTGTCTATGTATGAATATGTCTCTTTATATATGCGAGTGTCTCTGTGTGAATATGTCTCTATATATATGTGAGTGTCTCTATGTGTGAATATGTCTATATATATGTGAGTGTCTCTATGTATGAATATGTCTCTATATATGTGAGTGTCTCTATGTGTGAATATGTCTCTATATATGTGAGTGTCTCTATGTATGAATATGTCTCTCTAAATATGTGAGTGTCTCTATGTATGAATATGTCTCTCTATATATATGTGAGTGTATCCTATGTGTGAATATGTCTCTCTATATACAGTATGTGAGTGTCTCTGTTTGAATATGTCTCTCTATATACATGTATGTGAGTGTCTCTATGTGTTAGACATGTGCACAGCACAAAATTTCATTTTGAACTAATGGACTAGTCCTAAAATGCAATTTATTTAGTTGCTAAAGAAATTCGTTTTCAGTTCTTTAGTATGAAAACTAATTTCATTCATCCGAAAACCAGTGGATACAATTACTATTGTAGTGGCTCCTCAGAGGGCTGTTTGTTACAGTATCTCTCTCTCAGCACAATGTGGGCCATATTACATAGCTGGTGCTAACTTAACCAGAGCTGTTGTAAACTTCCCAGAGCCATTATAGCCTATGGAGGTTTTCAGTTTACAACAGCTCTGGTTAAGTTAGCACCAACATTGTAATACTGCCCCGTGTCAGGCAAAGCTGTTACAGTAAGTGACTGCAGCTCATCACAGCGCTCAGAGTTTCAGTAAAACTAGTAAATGATATTTTTATATATAAGAGGTTAGAACAATATTATTTCCTTGTTTTACTGAAACTCTCAGCGCTGTTACAGTCAGTTACTGTAACAGCTGAGCCTAATACATTGTACTGAGAGATAATGTAACAAGCAGCCCATCTCAGCGCTCACAGCCACTGGATTTAAAGGTCTAAAAAGAAAGGCTCCTCTCTGTATAATGTTTAGAACATCCTCCTGCATTAATTAATACCCCTCTCTGTATAATGTATACAACATCCTCCTGCATTAATTAATACCCCTCTCTGTATAATGTATACAACATCCTCCTGCATTAATTAATACCCCTCTCTGTATAATATGTAGAACATCCTCCTGAATTAATGTCCCTCTCTGTATAGAACATCCTCCTCAATTTATACCTTTCTCTGTATAATGTATATAACATTCTCCTGCATTAATTAATATCCCTCTCTGTATAGACCATCCTACTGCATTGGCATGTGGAGAGTGCAGAACTTCGGATGTTGCGATGTTGCGCTCTTCATTGCTGGTCTCCTTCACTCATCAATGTAATATCACAAGAAGGACTGAAACTAAAATGTAGTGCATTTTATTTTAGTTTCTTTCATTTTTTGTACTGAGCAGTTTCGTATCACTTGAGTCATACGAAAACTAAATTATCCCAAAATTCGGACTAAATCATTTTAGTACTAAAACAAATGCACATGTCTACTATGTGTGAATATGTCACTCTACATATGTGAGTGTCTCTGTGTGAATATGTCTCTCTATATATGTGAGTGTCTCTATGTATGAATATGTCACTCTATATATATGTGAGTGTCTCTATGTATGAATATGTCTCTCTATATATGTGAGTGTCTCTATCAGGGTTATTCAAAGAGATTGGAAAAGTCATCGCACGTTCGGTGACTTTTCGTTCTCTTCAATTCGGTTCCTTTTGCCGATCCCATTTCGGTGACCCTGCGGTGTATTCAGCAAACACCACAGGGTCCCCAAATTGCAGGGAAAGGCTGCCGCAAACCTGCCGAAAACGAACCGCAAAACCCACCGAATGCACGCAGAAAACTCCCAAAAACATCTGGATTAACCTTCGAAAAACCCGAGCAGGAGCCGATCACACGCAGCGAAGCAGCCGAGCAGGAGCCGAATCACACAGAGCCGAAGCAGCTGAGACGCAGAGGAGGCAGTGAATAAATTAGCAAAACCGTTTGTATGAATCTGTGAAAATGAAACGCTGTTTGCAAAGAAACTACTGAGCGAAATTGTCTGAAATTTACACAGGAGGTCCAGGGAATGATAATAAAAAGGACTGTTACAGAAAAAAGAAGTAAACTTAAAAAAAAAGGAAAAAAAATCAGACTTTAAAAAAAAAAAATTAAGAAAAGTGCTTAACCCTTTCGCTGCTGAGGCTTTTCCCGCCCCTGTGCTGAGGTCATTTTTACCGGTTTTGCTCATCATGTTTAAATGTGTTTTGAAGGCTTATTTTAATATATGACCCAGACATATTATATATCGTTCTTTCCGTCAGACTCGGTAGATTCATAATATGTCATTATTATATGTATACGTTATGTCATGTCTGTATATTATAACAAAAAATGCAATAAAATATGTATTTTCAATAATTTACAATGTGTAAAGTGTTTTTTTTCCACATTTTAACATGCGAGCAATTGCGGTTATATTTTGTATGGCGTGCGCTTGTTAAAAAAATTAGAGATGGGGTCTCGTTACATTTTTTTTGGGGAAAATTACGCGATTTTTAACAAACGCACCGCATACAAAAATCGTTAGTGCAGCATCATTGTTCACATTATAATTGAAATGGGAACAATATTGCTGCATTAACAAACCAAAAAAAATAAAAAAATATATATATATATTTTTTTTTATAATTTTTTTTTTTATAATTGTTTTTTTTTGACAAAATTTTTCACAGTAGTGTTTGGTATCGTTGGAACGGCCATGCTCTGGCCGATCCAACCATACCAAACTTTAACCCCTAACTGCCACGGATCGGGAGATAGGGGATTCATTGGAACTCCCTATCTCCGCCGTTGGTGGCAGTTAGGGGTTAAGTCAAGGACTGGCGTCATCGTGCTACGCACGATGACGCCAGTCCTCAGGGGGAGTTCCCTGAGGCTTGGCCGACATCCAAGATGTCGGCCAGCTCCGGGAAAGGATCGCGAACCGGCGCTTTTCAGCGCCGATTCGCGATCCAGCTCCCCAGGGGTTAATGCCAGGCACCATTTGGAAGGGCAGGCTGTGCCCTTCCAAATGGTGCCTGGGTTAACCCCCGCAACGCCGCCGATCGGGAGGGAGAGAGGTCCGAAGGACCTCCCCCCTCCCTTTCAGGCGCCTCCTCCGCACATGCGGGGGGGCACCTGAATTAGGTGTCATCGCGCCGCCGCGATGACACCTAATTCCAGCGGCTGCGGTTCCGGATGCCGGGCTGACATCGAGGATGTCAGCCCGCACCGGAGGGGCCAGCGATCGGCCGGAACCCAGCCGAACGCTGACCCCAATGGAGGACGCGCTCAGCGCGCCCTCCGCATACCAGCAGTAATGCGGAGGACGCGCTGAGCGCGTCCTCCGCATTGAAGTGGTTAAAGTATCCTAAAAAATCTATACATAAAGAGACTTTTTGCTGCAGAATTTTATAATGAACGGTCTATTAGATATTGAATTAAAACGGGAATATTTTTAACATTGAAGCCTATGGGATTCGCCTGAATAAACTTGCTGAATTAAACCACCGAATGGCAGGGCATTAGGGGAACCTTTCACTGCTGGTTTGTGTTCTCTATGGGGATTTCACTGCCCTCGAACAGGCACCGTATGTGCAGGCAATTTGCCAGGATTCGGCGAATAGCCTGCTCTCTGAATAGCCGAATGGCTGAGAAAGGTAACCGAACGCTGATTTTCTTTGGATAACCCTGTATGTGTGAATATGTCTCTATATATGTGAGTGTCTCTATGTGTGAATATGTCTCTATATATGTGAGTGTCTCTATGTGTGAATATGTCTCTCTATATATGTGAGTGTCTCTATGTGTGAATATGTCTCTCTATATATGTGAGTGTCTCTGTGTGAATATGTCTCTCTATATATGTGAGTGTCTCTGTGTGAATATGTCACTCTATATATGTGAGTGTCTCTGTGTGAATATGTCTCTCTATATATGTGAGTGTCTCTGTGTGAATATGTCTCTTTATATATGTGAGTGTTCCTGTGTCTGGACTTCTGGGGGCTCACACAGTGCATGTGGTTTGCCAGATGAGCGCTCCCTGCTGAACGAGTCTTGTAAAGTAATTGTTTTGCTTTAAATATAAAAAATGAAGAATTTCTTTTCACAGAAAACTTACACGTTACTCTGAGCCAAACGACGATGAAAATCAGGAGCAAAACGATCCCACATACGAGGCAGCTCTGGAACCCTGGGAAAAAATAATAGGACACAGGAGGAATGTGTCAAAATGGGGTAAATGTCACGTTGGTGTGATATTAATGTGATTAAACTCCACAGCCTCTGGTTCTCCTCACTTATTTCCCCCTGTAGCCGTCCGTGTCTGCCCTGTCTCCTCTCAATAAATACCACACTCCCCACCCCATACCTTTTATCCAGATAAACCACCATGATTTCATACATTTCTGCTCCCTGCTGCCTCCCCAATACACAATGTTGGTCATAACACAGCGTTGATATGATAAATATGTATCTGGTGCCACTTAGTGGACAAATGCAGTATTACAATAGACTGATTGCGACAGATTTTAAAAGCAGTCCATATATACAAATCAGCAGCAAAAAGTGTCTCTGCATAGCAGCATACCCCTAACCGCCAAATAGACAAATTGGTTGGTAATAGCAGTGGACAATGTGCTTCCTTCTGATAAGGCAAGATTCTTTATGATCTCTTGATGTTATACAGGTCCGCTGTGGTCTTCATGCCTCAAAAAAGAACACAGAACAGAGGCACAAACATTGGTGCAGCCAATATAACTCGATGGAGTTTTAAACATATCAAACGAACACTCACGTTTTGAGGTGTCACCCCTCGGACACCTGATGTATAGGCAACCGGCAAATAATAAGAGGTACCGGTAAGCCCCTCCTGTGCCACGACACAGCAGATGACAAAAAAGGAGGAGGAGGCTTCCGTCATAGGGCATATAAGATACCACAGTTAGGGGGCGTGTCAGGGTGGCCATAGTGGAAGGTCGAGTTTAGAGCCGGACCGCCGGAATTTTTGGCCACAGCAGCAGTGGATTTTCCCCGCACAGGTCCTCGGTGATCCCACGGGCCTCCGGGCGTCCGATGGCACCTGCCAAGGTTCAGATAACGGCAGCCCCGGTGAGATCCGGGAAGCCACAAGATAGGCCGCAAGATGGTGGCGCTATGGGCCCTCGATCCCCGCTCTCACCTAGTCCCACGACGGAGGCAGTGGACCCTTATCCCCAGCACCTGCAGTTTCAATCCTCGGCTCCAGCAACAAGTAAGCAGATTCAAAATATGCTGCATGACCTACGCTCCACGATACAAGAAGATTTTCATACGATTACAGCTTCCCTCCATCAAGAAATTCGAGATATTGGGGAACGTACAGATCTCTTGGAACATAAATCTGACAATCTATGCTTGGCACATAACGAACATCTAGATGCATATAAAGATTTGAAAATGTCCCGTGACGCGCTTTTGCTTAAAGTCACGGATTTAGAAGATCGTTCCCGCAGGAATAATATTCGAGTTCATGGCATTCCTGAGTTGGTTAAGTCGCATGGTCTATCTGCTTGCCTTGTTTCATATCCTACTGCCTGATACGGATAACTCGACGTTATTACTAGACAGAGCGCACCGTGTTCCAAAACCATGAAACCTGGACGCTGTGCTCCCGAGATGTTTTGACACGTGTTCATTATTACCATGTTAAGGATACATTAATGGCGGCCTTGCGGAAGGCTCCGGTTCTTCCTGATATTTACACTGGAATTGCCTTTTTCCCAGATCTTTCGGCAACTACGATGCAACGGCGCAGAGAATTTCTACCACTCACCAAGGGGCTCTGCAACCATCACATCCCAAATAGATGGGGTTTCCCCTTGAAGCTACTGGTTACCTATCGTGTCACAGTCTCTGTATTTCATACGCTGCAAGAAGATGTTTCCACTCTTCAGGTGTGGGATCTGATGTGTGAGATGACCCCTCCACAACGGGCCCCCCCCCTCGCCATCTAGGGTTTCACCGGAGTGGTACAGCGTGCGTCCTGCTTGATGTGCAGTTGTTGATCTGTGTTTTTGTTCCTGTTACCTTCGCTTCTGGGACTCTGGTGGGGTTCTCGGGCGCCTGGACCTGCAGAGATACTTTGATCCACTTCATGTGGCTGGTCCAACGGTCTGACGCTTCTGCAGATTAGGGATGAGCTGTTCGTTCGATCTGTTCAGAGTTCGCATCGAACATCGGCCGTTCGGCTGTTCGCTGAACTCCGAACATTTCCGCATGTTCGGTTCGCGTTCGCCCACAATGCACCACAATGCACTTTTCCACTGGCCTGAAGCTTGTAATTGGCTACAGCCTTGCACCTGACCACAGGTCAGATCCCACACCTGAAGAATGGAAACATCTTCTTGCAGCGTATGAAATACAGAGACTGTGACACGATAGGTAACCAGTAGCTTCAAGGGGAAACCCCATCTATTTGGGATGTGATGGCTGGAGAGCCACTTGGTGACTGGTAGAAATTCTCTGCGCCGCTGTATCGTAGTCGCCGAAAGATCTGGGAAAAAGGCAATTCCAGTGTAAATATCAGGAAGAAAAATGTTCACGTCACCCGCCGCTCTGTCTCTGCCGCTCCCCTCTGCGAGTCCCTTCACTGGCTCCCCATCCACTGCAGAATTAAGTTCAAAATCCTTATCCTTACCTACAAAACCCTCACTAACTCAGCTCCCCACTACCTGTCCTCACTAATCACCAAATACACCCCAGCACGCTCCCTAAGGTCAAACAGTGACCTGCGCCTAGCTTCTCCCCGCATCACCTCTTCCCATGATAGACTGCAGGATTTCTCACGCGCAGCCCCCACTCTCTGGAACGCTCTCCCTCGTACTGTCAGACTTTCCCCTAACTTCTCTTCCTTCAAACGCTCCCTTAAAACATTCCTATTTAGGGAAGCCGACCCCCCAACTCACTGACGCAACCATCAATCACTCTCACCTTACAGTCCTCTCCTCCGGTTTCCAACCCCAACCCTCCTAGATTGTGAGTTCCTACGGGAATAGGGCCTCATCTACTCCTGTACTGTTTGTCAAATGTTGTTCAATGTATTGTAACCCTGTCTGTACTGTGCTTATTGTACAGCGCTGCGGAATATGCTGGCGCTTTATAAATAAAGAATAATAATAATAATAATAATAAAAAGACAGGTGCAAGACTATGCCAATCACGGCTCAGAGTCCTGATTGGGCAAATTTTGCCCAATCATAAGCTCACAGAGCTAAGTCCCACAGCACACTATATAAGGCTTCACACAGCCCCCAGCACGTGTTTTTTGAGAGGAGATTGTTCTGTTAGTGTGTCTTCTCAGTGCCAGCAGCTATTGGGGGGGGGTCTCACTTCTACAAGATATCTGGGAATTGTTGTAATCTGTGTCTTCTCACTGCCAGCTATCAGGGGGTCCCACATACTTCTAGCAGATTTCTGCAAATTTTAATCTGTGTCTTGTCACTGACACCCATCAGGGGGTCTCACTGATTTATAGGAGGTTCCTGGTAATTGTAATTTGTGGCTTGTCACTGCCACCCATCAGGGGGTCTCAAAGACTTGTATCAGATATCTGGGAATTATAACCTGTGTCTTGTCACTGCCACCCATCAGGGGGTCTCACTGATTTATAGGTAGATTCTGGGAAATTTAATCTGTGTCTTGTCACTGGCTGCCAGCTATCAGGGTTTCTCGCTGAGTAATACCAGAGTTCTGGAAATCTTTAATCTAGATAACACAGTTGAATTAGAGTTCTGCATATCTCCAATTTTTATAACATAGTTGAATCAGAGTTCTGTATATCTTTGATTTATATATCACTCACCATGTCAGAAAGACCAAAAAGGACAGGCAGACACTCCCAGGCTATGCCTCTGGTTGTCGTGGACATGGTGCAGGTGCTGGCCATCTTAAGCAGCAGCAACATACAGAAGATTTGGTGGTTTGGCTAACCAGGCCATCCTCATCCACCGAGTCCTCTGCCAGTCCTGGATAAGCAGCTATCAATCCCCTGATGCTGACGTAACTGAATAGATCGGGGATGTCTTCTGCATTCACAAAACCTCCACCACATCACTCTTCCACAATATCACAAAGGGGTTACGGTGTGAAGGCGCTTGCTGCCACCAAAGGCACAATATGTGGGTGCACTGACGCCTGTACCAGATTCATATCATTTTAATATTGGACCGAAGGGTCCATCCCTGCACTCTTCCTCAATACCACGGAGGAGTTACGGTGTGACGGCACTGTTGCCGACACTAAAGGCCCAATTTTAACGCACCTGTTGTTACTTTCATCCAAAGCCTGCATAAGTTTCACCATAATTTAGCCAAAAAATCACTAAACTTGTTCTGCGTGTCCTAAAACATCTCCTCTTTTCATACAGACTGCCGCCCCAAGCAGTTGTTTATGAATAGATTAAAGGAAAAACATTTACCGTCAATTGAAATGTATTTTTTTTTTTAAATGTTTCTATACATCCTACAAATCCGCCACTTCACGGGCAGGTTATGGGGACCTCCTGGGCACGATATTTGAAGGAAGTTTTCCTTTTTATTCTTAACCTTTATTTCATGGAAAACTCATGGTTAAGTTAAAAACATTTTTTTTTTACTTTTTGTCCTTGTTTCCTCCAGGGCACTACCCGACCCCCATACACCTTTTATGGCAAATATCTTGCATATATGCCCTCTTGCAGGGCACTCTAAAAATCTAACTTTCGAGTCCCATTGACTTGCATTGAGTTTGGTTCGTGTTCGAGTTCGAACTAGAACTTTTGAAATTGTTCGAATGCGAACCGAACACGGGGATGTTCGGCTCATCACTGCTGCAGATGTTTTCTACCTTTTTCTGGCAGCACCCCCATCTCCCCCCATAGTTTTTGGGGTAGGCCCGATGCATACCTGTGGCCACGGAGTTTCTTTTTGTACAGGGAGCGGTAGCTTGCAGGGCCGTCTCTATTTTTTTCCTTTTTTCTTCATTTTTCTTTTTTCTCTTGCTTTTCCTTTTTTATTATTTATTTATTTATCCCCCACCCCTCCATTGCACCATTCTGGTACACTATTGTGGAACTGATTGGGACATGTTCGCCACTTCGTGTCTGGGTTGACCAGCATTTATAGGTTTTAATATGTTTTTTTTAAATACTTGTTTATGTATTTGAGATGGGCGTGAAAATTATTTCTTTAAATGTTAAAGGGTTAAACATTCCCTACAAGAGCCATTCTCAATACGCTGAGCTGCGTCCTAACCCCCCAACCATAGTATGTCTACAGGAGACCCACTTTAAACGTTCTGTCCACCCCAAATTATACCTCCCCGCCTACCTGCACCACTTCCATGACACTGCCCCGGTTAAAGCGAGAGGTGTTTCGATATTACTTCATCGTGATGTTTCATTTACTCTGCACAGATCAGTGATTGACCCACATGGCCATTATCTGTTTTTGATATGTGATATTGATCGGGTTACATATGCGATCGCCAATATTTACTGTCCCAATGTAGACCAACTGACTTTCCTATGGAACTCTCTCCTCAAATTAATGCGGGTCTGTACAGGCAAGCTTGTGTTATGTGGCGATTTCAACCAATCGTTAGATTTACCACCTCATCCGCCCCGAGCTCAGCGGGACTCGGTACGAAAGTTTGCTGCCCTTTTAGCAGAGTTTCAATTGTTTGACGCATGGCGCCTCTTTCACCCAACTGAGGTAGACTATTCCTTTTACTCAGGGGCACATAAGACTTACTCTACGATTGATCACTTTTTTCATAAATGTGATTTACTGTCAAATGTTTCATGCTGTGACCTGGGATCCATCTCTTGGTCCGATCACTCCCCCATTTCACGGACTCTTCAGGGCAACTCAACTGCTTGGGGTTGTGCCCCCTGGAGGCTTAATGAATCTCTTCTTTCCCTGCCCGAGGTATTATAGGAAGTTACGCAGACTATGACAAATTATTTTGCGGATAATTCAACCCTTGACATTTTCCCACTGACTCTTTGGCAGGTTCATAAGCCGGTGATTAGAGGGGTACTTATTAAATGGGGTCTCATTTTAAGAAACTTGCTATCTCACATAGATTAGATCTTTTAAGCCAAATTCATGACGCTGCGCTCCGACATAAAGCATGCCAAGACGCGACCTCACAGGCCCTTCCCCGCGACCTTCAAACCCAATTGACTGATTTAGATAGGAAGGACTATTTATGGGCGGCTCGCCATTACTTACACGGAAATAAGGCCAGCATATTAATGGCTAATAAACTTCGCCAATGCGCTGCTAAAGCTAAAATCGAGAAAATGACTGACAAAAATGGGGAGACTTGTTTTCACCCGAAACAGATAGCGGATTATTTTGCGGAATATTATTCCGAGTTATATAATTTGCGTGACGATCAATCTGTCCCCCAACCTTCCTTAACAGACATTGTCCCTTTTTTACAACGCTTGCACCTCCCTACACTGTCGGATGAGCAACATCTTGGCCTGACGGCCCCGATTTCTCAACTGGAGCTCACCTCTTCTATTGCCTCTCTCAAGTCTCATAAAGCCCCTGCCCCTGACGGGTTCACGGTGCTTTATTATCGGTCCTTCCGTGCTCAATTGTCCCCATATCTCTTGTCCGCGTTTCAACAAATTTTTCAGTCTGACCATGCGTCTTCTGATTGGCTGTCTGCTACCATTGTTACTCTCCCAAAAACCTCTCCGCCGCCTTCGACATGCTCTAAATATAGACCCATTTCATTTCTTAATACAGATACTAAGCTCTACGCCAAGATTTTGGCTAACAGGTTAGTGGATTTGTTGCCTACTTTGATTACGGATGATCAGGTAGGTTTCATTATGCTTAGACAAGGGCCGGATAATACTATTAAAGTCACCACTCTAATGTATATGGTGATTCGTAACGCCACTCCAACCCTGCTTTTGTCCCTCGACGCCGAAAAGGCATTTGACCGACTACACTGGTTATTTTTAGAACACACCCTCCTGAAATGTAACTTTCCCCGTGAGTTAATCACCTCCATTATGGCTCTTTATGCAAATTCAACTCCATCTGCGTCTGTATTTAATGCAGGTTTTCTTTCCAAGCCAATGGGTATTACTAATGGGACCAGACAAGGTTGTCCACTTTCACCTTTATTGTATGCTTTGGCTCTTGAACCCCTAGCACAGACGATCAGACAAAACAATGCAGTGGAGGGACTCCCTGTGGGTCCGTCTTCCTGTAAGCTTAGTCTGTTTGCAGACGACATTCTCGTTACAATGACTAATCCCTTAACGTCCCTACCTGCCCTAGGGACGATTTTGGACGAATATAGACGGTTATCATATCATAAGCTCAATGTAACTAAAACACAAGCACTCCCTGTAAAGTGGGGGTTTCTGTCCACGTTCAGACTGATCCCCTTGAAGTCAGTATTCCTCAGAAGTAACGCTTCTAACCCAGACGCCGGAAATATCACACAGGAGATCCTTACTGTTTCAACTCAAAATGGAGAATGCTTTATTTTCACTTTAGACACACAGGTAACAGTTGAGAAAACCCCCTCCCATAGAGCATACATTACAGATTAGATCAAGAGTCTCCAGTCAGAGAACAATAGAAGGAGCCATCCAACACAATAGATTGTTTACACATGCCTTCTCATTTTAAAGGAATCTTCTTACTGCCAGGTGTGATGGGACGCCGTCTCTTCCCGTCTGTCCTGGCTCTCCAGACACCCCCTTACCAGGATCAGCCCGGCCTCTGAGTTACTCAAAACTCAGTGCCTCGAGCAGCCTGATCCACAGCTCCAGACCCGCTTGTTCTGAACTCCTGCCTTGGAGCCTCTTTGCATTTCCAGAATGTCGCTCTGTGCCTTCTGAGGGTGATTATAGCTGTAGGGTAGCTGAGACACCAGGCAGGCTGTATGTTCATCACAGGATACACACTGGCCATTTCACATGGCCTGCTTTTATTTGGTTCACAATCAGATAACAACAGTTAACATTCCCGCCCCCAGACATTACGGCACCGCCATTCAGCAGTTCCCCATCAGGTCCTCTCAGAGTGCAAGCTCTTGAGCAGGGGCTTCTCTGGTACTGTTCTATGTGTTTAACTTGCATGTGTATTGGTTATCCTGTCTTTCCCATTGTACAGCGCTACGGTACTTTGTGGTGCCTTATAATTAACTAACTGCAGTCATACAGAGCACAGGTCCTTGTTTGGGGGGATTCCAGGGGAGCAGCGGCGATCCAGGGGTACCGTTTGATAGCTCGGGTCCCTATGGTGTCACAGTCCAAAAACGCCCAGATCTGGGGGCAGGGGCACGAATGGCAGCATATAGTAGATATCCCCCTTGGATGCCGCATGGTCAGGGCTGCTTAAGCTCCTGGGGTGAAGAAAGGCTCAGCAAAGTGGGTTCCCAATGGAGTTCCCTCCTGAAAATCACCACAACTGTAGCTCGCATGAGGATCACCCCACCTTTGAAAAATCACCCCGCTGGAGCAGTTACTTTTCTGGGCACCGACGTTTGAAGTTTCTACAGATGGCTCCATTACAGACAATGAGGTGCATTCCTGGAACAGGATTGGTTGGCCCTTCTGGCTCCTTGGATGGCGATTGGCTGGGGTTTCAGACCCAGCTCATGCTTCCAAACCCAGGCTAACCCTGGGGTCGGATAACACAGTGAGCATACGGTTTAACCACTTCGCTGCTGAGGACGCGCTCAGCGCGTCCTCAGCAGTCCCGCTGGTGTGCTGAGGACGCGCTGAGCGCGTCCTCACATTGGGGTCAGCGTTCGGCCGGGTTCCGGCCGATCGCTGGCCCCTCCGGTGCGGGCTGACATCCTGGATGTCAGCCCGGCATCCGGACCAGCAGCCGCCAGAATTAGGTATCATCGCGGGGGCGCGATGACACCTAATTCAGGCGCCCCCCCGCATGTGCGGAGGAGGCGCCTGAAAGGGAGGGGGGGAGGTCCTTCGGACCTCTCTCCCTCCCGATCGGCGGCGCACAGGGGGTTAACCCAGGCATCATTTGGAAGGGCACAGCCTGCCCTTCCAAATGATGCCTGGCATTAACCCCTGGGGAGCTGGTTCGCGAATCGGCGCTGAAAAGCGCCGGTTCGCGATCCTTTCCCGGAGCTGGCCGACATCTTGGATGTCGGCCAAGCCTCCGGGAACTCCCCCAGAGGACTGGCGTCATCGTGCGTAGCACGATGACGCCAGTCCTAGAGTTAACCCCAAGAGTGGGGGTTCAATGGAGGCGCTAGTGATTTGTGTAAGGTTTTTAAGGATTATGTTGTGCAGCCGACAAGGATTATAGCACAAAACCTCGACAAGAATGTGCAAAATGATAGAGCAGAGACAAGGGGGGTCCAAGTGGCGCAAACTCTTAGGTGAGTGGTCAATACAGGCTTGTTCTGATGTGGTCAAAAAGGGACCTAAGTACAAATAGTATGCCTTCTGTTGGAAGGTGAGAAAAAGAACAGTACCTATTCATGTACAGGAATGCATTTAAAGTGCTATATAAAGTGCAAATGAATAAAGTGCAAATGAATGGTAAAAAGGCTAGTGCAAAGTATATAAAAGTCAAAGATGAATTCTTGACAGAGTTCTGGCCCAGTATATGGAAAATTAGTTCAGACCGTATGGGAATACGGTGAGGATGTCCACTGGAGTAGTCCGGAGGGTATGGCAGTCGTCCTAGGGTCCGGTCCTCACCTAGGTCCTATGTGTGTTTCCAATTCCCAAAAATAGGGAGGCAGGAAGGGGGAGACAGAAAGGGGAGAAGATTGCGCAGTATTGCTTGGTAATGGGTCAAGTGGAAAAAGACGAGGGGACACTTACAGTGTGTAGAGCCTCAGTACCGGCTCTGGTGTGAAGCGCCTTGGGCCTAAATGAGGGTGGCCTCTGCCCTTCTTTGCGGTTGTTCCTGGGTGACCCTTCGTTTCTTTTCCTTGCTGGTTGCCCGATTATCGATGATGGATCCTTTAGATACAGGCTCAACTCTAGGGCATGTGGTACTGCTACGGTGGGTACCTGCACCTCTTTCCACAGTGGGTGTTCCCTTATGTTCTTCTCGTTGATGGATGTTTCCTTTGTAAAAAAGGGTGGTTGGGCACATACAGCTAAAAGCTGTTGTTGGGTCTCCAGGTGACCAATAGTAAATAAATAAATAAATAAAGAGATTGAGGTACAAATTAAAAATATTTACCTGCACCACATACAGCTAAAAGCTGTTGTTGGGTCTCCAGGTGACCAATAGTAAATAAATAAATAAATAAAGAGATTGAGGTACAAATTAAAAATATTTAATAAGCAAAGGGTTAAAATACAGATAAAGGTTGAGGGGTTCGCACAGAGTACGCGTTTCGGCTGACAAAGCAGCCTTCTTCAGCTCAGGGTGAGCTGAAGAAGGCTGCTTTGTCAGCCGAAACGCGTACTCTGTGCGAACCCCTCAACCTTTATCTGTATTTTAACCCTTTGCTTATTAAATATTTTTAATTTGTACCTCAATCTCTTTATTTATTTATTTATTTACTATTGGTCACCTGGAGACCCAACAACAGCTTTTAGCTGTATGTGCCCAACCACCCTTTTTTACAAAGGAAACATCCATCAACGAGAAGAACATAAGGAAACACCCACTGTGGAAAGAGGTGCAGGTACCCACCGTAGCAGTACCACATGCCCTAGAGTTGAGCCTGTATCTAAAGGATCCATCATCGATAATCGGGCAACCAGCAAGGAAAAGAAACGAAGGGTCACCCAGGAACAACCGCAAAGAAGGGCAGAGGCCACCCTCATTTAGGCCCAAGGCGCTTCACACCAGAGCCGGTACTGAGGCTCTACACACTGTAAGTGTCCCCTCGTCTTTTTCCACTTGACCCATTACCAAGCAATACTGCGCAATCTTCTCCCCTTTCTGTCTCCCCCTTCCTGCCTCCCTATTTTTGGGAATTGGAAACACACATAGGACCTAGGTGAGGACCGGACCCTAGGACGACTGCCATACCCTCCGGACTACTCCAGTGGACATCCTCACCGTATTCCCATACGGTCTGAACTAATTTTCCATATACTGGGCCAGAACTCTGTCAAGAATTCATCTTTGACTTTTATATACTTTGCACTAGCCTTTTTACCATTCATTTGCACTTTATTCATTTGCACTTTATATTAGCACTTTAAAATGCTTCCCTGTACATGAATAGGTACTGTTCTTTTTCTCACCTTCCAACAGAAGGCATACTATTTGTACTTAGGTCCCTTTTTGACCACATCAGAACAAGCCTGTATTGACCACTCACCTAAGAGTTTGCGCCACTTGGACCCCCCCTTGTCTCTGCTCTAGAGTTAACCCCTAACTGCCACCAACTGTGGAGATAGGGAGTTCCAATGAACTCCCTATCTCCCGATCCGTGGCAGCTAGGGGTTAAATTTTGGTATGGTTGGATCGGCCAGAGCATGGCCGTTCCAACGATACCAAACACTACAGTGAAAAATGTTGTAAAAACAAAAAATGAAAAATAAAAAAATAAAAAAAAAAAAAAAAAATTAAACACTTTTTTTTTTTTTTTTGGTTTGTTAATGCAGCAATATTGTTCCCATTTCAATTATAATGTGAACAATGATGCTGCACTAACGATTTTTGTATGCGGTGCGTTTGTTAAAAATAGTGTCATTTTCCCCAAAAAAAAATATAATGAGACCCCATCTCTAATTTTTTTAACAAGCGCACCCCATACAAAATATAACCGCAATTGCTCGCATGTTAAAATGTGGAAAAAAACACTTTACACATTGTAAATTATTGAAAATACATATTTTATTGCATTTTTTGTTATAATATACAGACATGACATAACGTATACATATAATAATGACATATTATGAATCTACCGAGTCTGACGGAAAGAACGATATATAATATGTCTGGGTCATATACTAAAATAAGCCTTCAAAACACGTTTAAACATGATGCGCAAAACAGGTAAAAATGACCTCAGCATAGGGGCGGGAAAAGCCTCAGCAGCGAAAGGGTTAAAGGCATTTTGATTACGTGCTGATATAAGGGGGGGGAGTCACAAAAACACCACTTTAAAACACTAACAGACAAGTAGCTTAACTGAGGGGAATAGCAGAGGAGTGAGGGGTTAATAGAGTCCACAGTCTCTGAGCA
The DNA here is from genome assembly GCA_009667805.1 of Leptobrachium leishanense. Lineage (NCBI taxonomy): Eukaryota > Metazoa > Chordata > Amphibia > Anura > Megophryidae > Leptobrachium > Leptobrachium leishanense. The sequence goes on from RXON01000247.1 coordinate 22,835, forward strand.
AGGGGTTCTGCGACAACGATACATTTAAAACCACACAATATAAATGAACATAAAGTCTTTCCCTAAGCAACTGTCTATGTCTTTTGGGGTTTTCACCATGGAAATTAAAGTCTTGGGGTTTGACGCGGGGAGCGCTATGTCAGTTCCATGACACCAGGAAAATACAATTTACAGAGAGGGGGGTAGCCACAGAGAAGTACAGTATAAAGACAGAGGACAGCTAATACAGAGATGTACACTATACAGAGAGAAGGTACACAGAAACAATACTCTACAATATATTAATGTAACACAGACATCATATAATAGTGCACACAGAACAAACACTCTACCTTATATACAGAGACAATAAACTGTAATGCAAAATAACTGCAAATAAACATTGGTGCGGCCGTTTCGTCAAATATGTCCCCCCTTTCCAGATCGTCAGGGCAAGCTTTGATCCCAACGGATCGCTTGCCACTGACGAGACTTCTCTCCTTGTCTCTTTGCTGCACCATTTTTAAAGGTCCAGGGTGCTGGCGCACAAGCACCGTCATTGGGGTCTGACGGTCGCTGCAGGGTTGTGGGTCCATAGTCCTGGCGTAAGAGGCAAGACACCCCTCTTGTCCAGTGTGCCAGGAAACAGGCCACCACAGTCCACAGGCATAAATTGTTCATTATTGGGAACCCTGAAAATCCCCCCTTATCTTTCTCTCTCCTGGGCACCTCTGCGGACCCAGAACCAGAATACAGTCAGCAGTCCCAGTTCCCAGTCTCTCCTTCTGCTGATGCCCCCCTCCCAGACATTCAAATGGGGCCCACCCCACAATCCCAAATGGGTGCAACTCTTCCTGGGACCAGGAAACTAGCAGCCACCCAGGATGATCACTCACCAGTCTCCTGGGAAGGGGGGAAGTGATCTCCTCTCTTTCTGCACCTTGGTTGGTAGGGTTGGCATTATGAGGGGTCCCCATTTTCCTCGGGGACCAGTCACACGTGGATGCCAGAACAGCCTCCAGCAACACCTGGTACAAACGCTCTTCGGTGCAAAATTTAACGGGGGCAATGACTCGACCCCCTGTTGTGCTGCTCTCCTCCATGGTGGGCAAGTGGGTGCTGGCAGCTCGTAGCAGGGACAGCTCATCTTGCAGCCGCTGGCACTGTGCTTGTGTCCCATCAAGCTCAGCCTTCAGGTGGCTGGTAGTGCCTTGGTGCTCCTGCGCCGATACATCCAGTTGGTGTGTCAGGCGGCTCACCTCCAACTCGCTTGCCTTGGTTTGAGCGAGGCTCTCTTTCAGAGCTGCGTCGGTTTCTTGCAGGTGGTGTTGGCACAGCTAGAGTTGGTTCTGGAGCAGATTTCCTCTTGCTGCTCATAGGCCCGTGCCTGAAAAGTATCCCGGGAGAGCTGTGTCTGCTCCAACTCCTGCTCACAGAGCTCCAGACGAGTTTTAAACGTGGTAATTTCTGTCTGTAGAGCCGCTCTGGTTTGCCGTTCAGCCTCTAACTGCTCAATCCTTGAAAGTAAGCCGTGCTCCAGCTTCTCTATTTGAGTGTGGGCTCCACTGACCTCCGTGTGTACGGTGTGGGTAAAGTCCTCGCAGGCCCGAAGCTGTGTCAACAATTGTTGTATACTGGCCGCCTGCTCTTGCACTTCCATGCAGCGACAATCTCTCTCCTCCGTGACCACTCGCAGTTTGGTCTGATGCTCTTGCAATGTCTCTGTCAGGGCCATTATCTGTGCCCGAGCAGCAACCAACTCAGCCTGTAACAAGCTGACCGGATCGTCCATGGTCTGTGTGGTCCCATCTCTCATGAGGGGAACAGCCTGGGTGCCAGTCTCTCCGGTGACCTGATACTGCACACTGGGAGATGGTTTAGTGCTGTAATCTGTGGGTAGCGACAGAGTTTCCCTCTGCTCTGCTTTAACTCGGCCGCTCCTCTTTTTCTTCCTCTTCCTGCTGGCTGGTGTGGGAAGGCTTCCTCCAGGGGTCTCAGGAACTTGTTGCAGTGCTGCATTCTGCAGACTTTTTAAGTCAATTGCTGGCCCCATCAACTCTAGGCCTTCCAGCTCCCTCAGCCATCCTTGGCTTGGAGCACACTGTGGGCTATCTGGGCCGGCTGCCCAGCCTCCCAATAAATCACTGGTGAAGATTTCACTCTCTCTCACCGTCACCAGGCAATCCTCCTGGCTGCAAATGTCCTCTGGCTTGATCCAGATCGAGAACTCGTCCTCGTTGCACTCCACATCCTGAGTGCCAATCTTTTCCTCACCCCACACAGCTTTCTCTTGCTGCAACAAGCAGACCTCGGTCCACACGCTCTGGAACAGGTCCATGCTGGGGTTCGGTCCATATTTACTGAGGTGTCTCTTTACCTCCACGAGCGTCTCCATCTCGCTCCAGGTTGCACCACACTTCTGCCTTTGGTCTCCAGCTCCACCTGCAGTGATCTCTTAGATGTCTGGGTCCAGTTATAGGGAGCATAACATCCCGCAGCTGCCAGCCAGTGTAAAGTGGGGGTTTCTGTCCACGTTCAGACTGATCCCCTTGAAGTCAGTATTCCGCAGAAGTACCGCTTCTAACCCAGACGCCGGAAATATCACACAGGAGATCCTTGCTGTTTCAACTCAAAATGGAGAATGCTTTATTTTCACTTTAGACACACAGGTAACAGTCGAGAAAACCCCCTGCCATAGAGCATACATTACAGATTAGATCAAGAGTCTCCAGTCAGAGAACAATAGAAGGAGCCATCCAACACAATAGATTGTTTACACAGCCTTCTCATCTTAAAGGAATCTTCTTACTGCAGGGAAAATACAATTTACAGAGAGGGGGGTAGCCACAGAGAACTACAGTATAAAGAAAGAGGACAGCTAATACAGAGATGTACACTATACAGAGAGAAGGTACACAGAAACAATACTCTACAATAACCACATAAGGGAATATTAATGTAACACAGACATCAGATAATAGCGCACACAGAAAAAACACTCTACCTAATGTACAGAGACAATAAACTGTAATGCAAAATAACTGCAAATAAACATTGGGCGGCCGTTTCGTCACACTCCCATATGCTATCCCTGAGCCGGATGTAACTGCACTAAAAAACAGGTATCCCTTTGATTGGAGGACGGGATCTTTGACTTATTTGGGAATTAAATTGTCCTTTTCTAAAACTGCCCTGTTTGATTTGAATTACACGCCTCTCATCGCTCTAACTAAAACCTTATGCCATAGATGGTCCAAGGTTGAGATTTCCTGGGTGGGCAGCATACATACTATTAAAATGATGCTGCTGCCGAAGCTGTTACATGTGTTCAGAGCCCTTCCTTTACCAGCCCCCCTGTCGTTTTTTAAGTCCTTGCTTTCCACTTTATTATATTTTGGATGGCGTGGGAAACGCCCGCGCCTTAAGGCAGCAATGCTGCACTATCCGATCTCACTAGGAGGTCTTGGTCTCCCAAATATTCTGCTTTATTACAAAGCGGCGGAGTTAATAAACCTTGGCTGATTGGTTTCCCGAGTCAACTCCCCTCAGTGGTCATTATTGGTCTTCCCCCAGTCCCTCCCTCACGATTATGCAACTTTGGTCTGGACTCCTAAAATTCGACGTCCGTGTATTGATGCTCCCTAGATTGATATTAGACACTTGGGATAAAATGCGTTCTGCACTGTCCGCTATTCATCCGTTGGCCATGGCATCCCCTATTTCAGTCTTTTCTCGTTTAACCCTTTCGCTGCTGAGGCTTTTCACACCTCTGTGCTGAGGTCATTTTTACCAGTTTTGCTCATCATGTTTAAACGTGTTTTGAAGGCTTATTTTAGTATATGACCCAGACATATTATATATCGTTCTTTCCGTCAGACTCGGTAGATTCATAATATGTCATTATTATATGTATACGTCATGACCTGTCTGTATATTATAACAAAAAATTCAATAAAATATGTATTTTCAATAATTTACAACATGTAAAGTGTTTTTTTTTCCATATTTTAACATGCGAGCAATTGCGGTTATATTTTGTATGGGGTGCGCTTGTTAAAAAAATTAGAGATGGGGTCTCGTTACATTTTTTTTTGGGGAAAATTACACGATTTTTAACAAACGCACCGCATACAAAAATCGTTAGTGCAGCATCATTGTTCACATTATAATTGAAATGGGAACAATATTGCTGCATTAACGAGCCAAAAAAAAGAAAAAAAAAATGTTTATTTTTTTTTATAATTTTTTTTTAAAATATATTTTTATTTTTATTTAGAATTTTTATTTTTTTTAAAAAACTTTTTTCACAGTAGTGTTTGGTATCGTTGGAACGGCCATGCTCTGGCCGATCCAACCATACCAAACTTTAACCCCTAGCTGCCACGGATCGGGAGATAGGGAGTTCATTGGAACTCCCTATCTCCACCGTTGGTGGCAGTTAGGGGTTAACTCTAGGACTGGCGTCATTGTGCTATGCACGATGATGCCAGTCCTCAGGGGGAGTTCCCGGAGGCCTGGCCGACATCCAAGATGTCGGCCAGCTCCGGGAAAGGATCACGAACCGGCGCTTTTCAGCGCCGATTTGCGATCCAGCTCCCCAGGGGTTAATGCCAGGCACCATTTGGAAGGGCAGGCTGTGCCCTTCCAAATGGTGCCTGGGTTAACCCCCGCAACGCCACCGATCGGGAGGGAGAGAGGTCCGAAGGACCTCCCCCCCTCCCTTTCAGGCGCCTCCTCCGCACATGCGGGGGGGGCGCCTGAATTAGGTGTCATCGCGCTGCCGCGATGACACCTAATTTCATCGGCGGCAGTTCCGGATGATGGGCTGACATCGAGGATGTCAGCCCGCACCGGGGGGCCAGCGATCGGCAGGAGCCATGCGGAGGACGCGCTCAGCGCGTCCTCCGCATGGAAGTGGTTAATCCCCAATTTTAACCATCACCAGTGGTTTTTTTCAAGGTATCACACATATAAATCATTTATGTTGTTTCCTACCCTGAGTCAGAAATTCGCCTTATGGCCCTTCCGTTGGTTATTCTTTCCTGCAAATTCGGTCCTGCCATTCCACATATATATTACATAGTTACATAGTTATATAGGCTGAAAAAAGACATGCGTCCATCGGGTTCAGCCTCTCCCACATAACCTACTGCTGTTGATCCAAAAGAAGGCAAAAAACCCAGTCTGAAATGCTCGCCAATATGCAACATACTGGGAAAAAATTCCTTCTTGACCCCAGAATGGCAGTCAGATTTCTCCTTGGATCAAGAAGCTTTTACCCACATATTAAATATTATAACCCTTAATATTCTGTGTCTGCAGGAAGTCATCCAGTCGCTGTTTAACCCTTAATATTCCGTGTCTGCAGGAAGTCATCCAGTCGTTTTTTAAAAGTCTGTACAGACTCTGACCCAACCAACTCAACAGGCAGAGAATTCCACAGCTTTATTGTTCTCACCGTAAAATAACCCTTCCTATGCTTTAAGCTAAATTTTCTTTCTTCCAGTCTAAATGGATGACCCATGATATCATATGTTAAAATTCCCAGCTCAGTCCATATTAATGACCCCTTTTGAACAATATTGTGTGACACCCTCTCCTGACGTCCACCCTCTCTTACTGCTGTATAGGATCCTAGTGTCTCCAGTTAAATCACCTAAGTGGCATTTTAACTCAAACTGGGAGAAGGATTTGGGGATTCCGATATCTGATTCAACTTGGGCGGAGAGTTTTCTTTTGGATACTTTTAAATTTCGTTGTGTATCTCTGACGGAGACCAGGAAAAAAGTGTTATACAGATGGTACGTTACTCCTGATAGGGATCATCATTTCAATCCCGAGGTCTCGGCGGTGTGCTGGCGATGTAGAGAGGAGACAGGCTCGTTCTTCCATATTTGGTGGACTTGCCGTTTCATAACTCAATTTTGGATCTCTATAGCTCGTTTAAGCTCCAAGATTGTGGGCTCGGAGGTTCAACCAGTCCCTGAGATTCTCCTTCTCCAGTTTATGCCGGATTCCCTCTCCCATCCCATCTACAGAAGCAGTTTTTAGCTCACGTATTGTCTGTGGTGACGACATTGGTCGCAGCTAAATGGAAGTCCCCTAGTCTTCCCACAATCAAAGAGATTACTGACCGACTGAATATGTTGAGACTTCTGGATGGGATGGCTAGAGATATATCGGGGATTCCTCAATCTAGTAAGGACCATTGGTCTGTGTGGGATGTCTATACTGTAAAACTGGTTAAATGAACATGAAACATGTCTCTATCGAATTTTTTTTATTATTTAGTGTATGGTTGCAATGTTCCTTTGTTTCCCCCCTTTTTTCTTTTTGTACCCCACTTCCCTCATGTTGGTTTTGTATAAGCATAAAATAAAAACTTCTTATTGAAAAAAAGATACCACAGTTAAAATGGGGGGGGGGCACTAATAATTTTCACCACTAAATCACTGAACCGCTGAACAAACGAAATACGTATATTTAAATAAGATTCCAGAATCCCAGAGTAATTAATGTGATGCAATGATTAATGTGATGCAGTGATACCTTTTGTTGTATTAGCCTGATACATAAATTCAATATTTTATTTGGTGGTTTTCACCGACGTCCGATAACTGCTTCAGCGACTCTAATTGTTGCAAACTACAGTGACCATTCGCTAAATGGGGAATTCACCATATTTTTGGTGAAATTGATTCACAAAATGTGACGCAAAGCCTCTAAAGGTGAATTAACACTTTGGAATCTAACTTCCATAATAACCCCTAAAATGCCATAAACCCAAGGAAGCACAGTATAAAAATAAGCACTGTGGCATATAGCCTATCCATTAACCCCTATAATGCCATTAATCAAGGGAAAACATGAAATATATACACTGGGAGGCATGTAGCCTACCCATTAACCCTTGTAATGCCATTAATCAAGGGAAAACATGAAATATATACACTGGGAGGCATGTAGCCTACCCATTAACCCTTGTAATGCCATTAATCAAGGGAAAACATGAAATATATACACTGGGAGGCATGTAGCCTACCCATTAACCCCTGAAACCATTAATCAAGGGAAAACATGAAATATATACACTGGGAGCCATGTAGCCTACCCATTAACCCCTATTATGTTTTTAATCAAGAAGGGAACCCAGGAGCAGGACGCGGCATCAGATGGTGGTGACTGCGGGAGGACACTGAGGGAATGCAGGGACAGGTATGTATCAGCCTGAGTGTGGCTCATGGTTACTGTTTTTGGCATTGGAATTTAACCCCGGGCCACATTCAGGAATACTGCCAGGGAGGTAAAAAAAATATACAGCTTTTGACATAAAAAATATGTCAAAATCGGACCTCCAGGGAGGTTAATATACACTGAATTTGGTCATCTTGGATATCATTGGAAAGGCCAGACTCTGCCCTTTTCAATGACACCTCGATCCACTAAGTAGAATGCACATGGATGTTGATACAGCAGTCCAAAAGAAGTGGAGGAAGCTGTATGCTGATCTCTGGTTGGGTGGCTCATGGGAGGGCAATGAATAACCTAGGGGGGCAATTGCCACCCCTGGTCCCCCTCTAGAGATGCCTATGGGTCCACATCATGGATTGTAGCCCAGGAGTATCCATACTTTGGGACATATAATGGAATGCAGTTTGTAAAGAGATGGCAGATTATGTCACAAAGAATAGACAAGTGTAATGTGTAGAGTGTCATAGCAGCTTAAAGCACCCCCACATAAAGTGCTGTTGATAGATACAAAATAAGAAAAAGCGGAGCATGCAGTGATCAAACCAGCCAACTGGCAATCACATGAACTAATGGGGTCATGATCCAACTTTGGAACCTCCTGGTGTGTTAGCTACAGATGTACAAAACGCATCATACTGCAAGGTATGGTGTGGAAGGACACATATTTTGGCCAGCATGGATGTGACTTCCTTATATACCATTATAGAACATGAAAAGGTCCTTTTGACCGTGGAAAAGGCTATGGATCAGGATCTATCCGTTACGGAAGAGCAAAGTTTTTTTTGGTGGAGGCTATTCGCTTCTACTTGACTCATATTTTTTTCAGTTTTCAAGAAAGGTTTTATCTTCAAAAGGCTGGTACGGCCATAGGTGCTAGGTTTGCCCCTGGATATGACAATATTTTTGTGGCTTATTGGGAACTATGCCATATATGGTCGGAGAATCCTTTTGGGGTAAACCTGGCACTCTGGTGATGCTTTATAGATGACAGTTTTTTTATTATTTGGGACGTACCTCAAGATGGTCTTATGAGATTTATGGAGTTTGTGAATGTTAATAATTTCAATTTTAAATTCACGATGGAAATAGGAGGTTCTGAGCTTAATTTTCTAGATCTTAATATTTTTGTTAAAGATCAGAGATTTGGTAAAATAACTTTTTTTTAAGCCCACAGATAGGAATTCCTATATTAATTACAATAGCAGTCATTACAGAAAGTGGTTGGATAATAATCCAAAGAATCAATTTGGGCATCTGCAGCGAAATTGTTGGGAAATGGAAGACTTTATAGATAAAGAGTATCCTCAAATTTTAGTTGATAAGAGCATCAAAAGAGGTCCAGGCTGTTAACAGGACAGAATTTTTTTTTGAGAAAGGATTTTACCAGGAAGAATACATTAAGATTTCTCTTGTTTTCAAGTATGTCCTGGGTGGCGAGTATGTACCGTTAGGTGTCTTGCCCAAGGACACTTACTGGAGAGGTTGCTCGCTGGGATTGAACCCATGACTCCACGGGCTCTCTCCATGCAGAGCAGTGACATTACCTCTACTCCACCCAGCTGGTAAATAATAAAACGGAAAACTTAGAAGGGAAACTAATATTAGGGATAATAGATGGAATTTTCCATTCTTAACCCAATTCAGTGGGAGAAATAAGGAAATCAGAAGTGCTCGGAATAAATGTTGGCCTATCTTAAGGAATGATCAGGTTTTAGGTTAACACATACCAAAGATTCCACAGGTGATCTTCAAGAATGCTAATTCAGTCAAACATATTTTAGCATCTAGTGCTTTGCCTTTAGTTAAGAAGAAGGCTGTTACTGGAAATGAAGCACATCCCCCAACATATAGACCGGAGGGTTTCTTTAAATGTAGAGTGTGTTCCATGTGCAGGGAATTGAAAATGGAGACATTTTCTAGTACTGGAACTGGGAAGGAATATAGAAACAGAGGTTTTATAGATTGTAATACCACCAATGTGATCTATTTGTTGCAATGTGGGTGTGGAGCGCCGTACGTGGGCAAAATTAATGGGAACTAAAGGAGGGGATTTATGAGCATTTTTATAACATTCTGAAACAAAGTGACAAACACAGTGTCCTTAGACACTGCAACAGATGTCCTCTTTTTCATTTTTCCACTTTTCTATGGCTAGGGATTGAGAAGGTGCCAGTAAATTGGGGGGGGGGTGGTGCCGAGAAGACGCTCTACCAAGCAGAAGAAAAAAGGATTTTTTTAATAGAAAACGCTAAAACCACCAGGTTTGAACGTAGATATAGATCTTCATTCTTTTTTAAAAGCATTCTTCCCTTAGTATTCCTTTCATAAACATCCTCTCTCTCGTTTCCTTTAGTCTTTTCCATATGTTATATTTCCCTTATACTTGTAGCGCTGCTTTAAAAACACTGTATTCTGGTGCATTGAACTATTGCTGCCACCAGAGGGAGACATTGTGGACTATGCTGGACCATACCGAACTACACCGACCATCATCCTTTGCGTGAGGACAGGAAGAAGGTGGTACAGGAAGAGGTAAGCGATCAGCAGCCTCGTGCAAGGCAGAAGCAGAGTGAGCGGAGCAGTGAAAGGTAGAGGACGCACGTTAGAGCTGTCAGGGATCGCAACCAGGCCAGAGTACAGACGCTGTCTTACGGGTGCTGGAGATCGGGACAGTGACCGCGTTGAGACCTACCTGCGCAGCGCTGAGAGGTCTGGAGGAAAAGCTCATTCCGGCAGGACCCCGTGTTAGGAGGCTGCGCTGATCGATTGGGAGTGCAGGCAGCGGATCGGTGTTCCAGTTGCGGAGATTGGGCAAGCTGAGAGCAGATTCAGTAGCACCGAGTCCCAGTACACAGCGGAGAAGATCTTGTGGTCGAGGCATCGAGAGCAGGACAGTTTCGTTCATCGGATTGGTGAGAGGCCTCCAGGCCACAGTTCCAAAACAGAAACGCACGCTGCAATATAGTTTAAATTCACAGGGCCCCAACGGTGACTAGTCGAAGATTGTTTTGTTTCATTCACTGGCCAGTTGAACACAGTACCCGGGTACCCTAGACAACACACATATATATTTTTGAGCTATTATTCACGGGACTTACACTCCAGAACTGAGGGGTTTCTTTTACCGCCACGTGTTTTTCCCGCGTTACGAATTCTTGTCATTCAAATACTGTATATGCGTAATATATGCTGCTTTATTGGGATCAGTAAAGAATATAATACATAAAAATCCACAACATTGCTGGTGTATAGTTATTTCCTAGTGCGGTGAGACTAACCCGAGGTTTATTCAGCGGCTCCTCCGGGAGTGAGCGCTACATACTCATACTGTATATATGTGTATTTATGTTGCTATTAGACATGTGCACGGCACAAAATTTCGTTTTGAACTAATGGATTAGTCCTAAAATGCAATTTATTTAGTTGCTAAAGAAATTCGTTTTCAGTTCTTTAGTATGAAAACTAATTTCACTCATCCGAAAACCAGTGGATACAATTACTATTGTAGTGGTTCCTCAGATTGCTGAGATCGCTGCTTGTTACAGTATCACTCACTCTCAGCACAATGTGTCAGGCAAAGCTGTTACAGTAACTGACTGCTGCTCATCACAGTGCTCAGAGTTTCTAGTAAATTAATATTTTTATATATAAGAGGTTAGAACAATATTATTTCCTTGTTTTACTGAAACTCTGAGCGCTGTTACAGTCAGTTACTGTAACAGCTGAGCCTGATACATTGTACTGAGAGATAATATAACAAGCAGCCGATCTCAGCGCTCACAGCCACTGGATTTAAAGGGCTAAAAAAAATGGCTGCTCTCTGTATAATGTATAGAAAATCACCCTGCATTAGTTAATACCCCTCTCTGTATAATGTAGATAACATCCTCCTGCATTAATTAATACCCCTCTCTGTATAATGTATACAACATCCACCTGCATTAATTAATGCCCCTCTCTGTATAGAACATCCTACTGCATGGCATGTGGAGGGTGCAGAACTTCGGAATGCAATGCTTATCCAGCACAGGAGAGGGAACTTTTACTTAAACTTTGTATCTCTGTGGGGGAGACACAGGAATATAAAAGCAGGGGAGAGGGAAAATATTAACGTAAATCAGTCTGAAAGCTCAGAGAAGAGATGACTGGTGCAAATTGATTTTTATAATAAAATAAAGCACTTTAAATCTAGGGAAAACATTAAAATAAATCACACTGAATGCTCATAATGACAGAGTAACTGTGAGAGCTGGATACTAAATGTATCAGACGTAAAAAACACTTTATAACAAGCAGCACTGGGAGAGGAGAGGGACTTTATATAAAACGCGTATTATAGATGAGGAAAGGGGGATAGTGCTCCTGGATAATATAAAATGTATCAGAACTAAGCCCCTATTATGCAGAGCGGGAGGGGAGATAACACACGTTTTATAAAGTCCCTCTCTTCTCCCAGCGCTGCTTGTTATAAAGGGGTTTTTACTATCCAGCCCTCCTCTGTCATTAGCTTTCAGTGTGATTTATTTGAATGTTTTCCTTCTCCAGCTGCTTTTATCATCTTGTCTGCCTCATAGACATGCAAGGGTTAAGTAAAGGTTTCCTCTCCTGTGCTGGCTGTCTGTGCTGCGAGTGAGGGTTCTGGAGCTCTATCACTGTCAGATTTTCAGGTAGGGGTCGGGAAGGATTACGCATACAAACCTTTTTTGTAGCTTTTCGATGTTGCGCTCTTCATTGCTGGTCTCTTTCACTCATCAATGTAATATCACAAAAATGACTGTAACTAAAATGTAGTGCATTTTATTTTAGTTTCTTTCGTTTTTTGTACTGAGCAGTTTCGTATCTCTAGAGTCATACAAAAACTAAATTATCCCAAAATTCGGACTAAATCGTTTTAGTACTAAAACTAATGCACATGTCTAGTTGCTATCCCTTTGCTCTGGTTTTTATTACTTTTTTTTTTATTACTGCTGTCTACGCCCAATTTTTGGGATGTTTTCTACACTATTCAAGTTCACCGGTTAATTTATGGTGTTCTAGGTTTACTAGATTTTATCAATGTGAGAACCAAAAATACAAACTTTACACAGTGCCAATATCACGTAAAAACAAGACCCCTTGTACCAGTGAGAGCTGGGTCTTTGTCTGTATAACACCCCCCCCCCCAAACCCCAACCCATTTGGTTCAGGGTATGGGCCCCCTGATCAAGTTTCCATTCAGCCCAAGAGAGCAGATCAGATAAGGGGTTATAAATAACAGAGGCCTTACCTAATCCTGTGGCAAGACAGGAAACCCCCCCCCAAATTATGTGTTTACAACCTGACACACCACGCAGAAGTGATGTCTGTGCGTGATAATCATAGGTTGGCATTTTTTGCTACCCATTTTGTTAACAAGATTTCTGATATGGGCGTTTCTCATGTTGACTTAATGTCACGTTCATAGTAGATAACTGTGGGATGGATCCCTTAGGACAAACCTCTAACCCTCCGATCCTTAGAATGGTCGGGGCCACTAATCCTACCACTCCCAGACAGGGAAAGCAAACAGACAAATCACGAAAGTACGAATTCGTGAATTTGGCAGTAGTAATTCTTACTGAGCATACACTGGAGTGGAAAGGGTTAACCCCATGGATAGATCACAATCCGTGTCGGTAACAGAGAGGGTTTATACACAATCAAGATTGGCAGCCGTTTCTATCAATATAGTGTGTGGCAGGATCAGCAATCGTTCTGAGGCTGCTCTGGGGTAAACCATACATACAAGCGGGTATACAGATTGAAGCGTCAGTAAACAGTCTCCAGGTCGATAACAGAGAGAGTCCTCGTACAGGCAAGATTTGGCAACAGTGTATCACAAAGGAAGAAGGCAGAGAAATCAGTGAGTCGATCAAAGAAAACACTAGCGATGCAGGAAAAAGACTCCACGTCAAGGCGGCGAGCTGAATCTCGCTCCCTACTTTTAAAGCCGGCGGCTCTGCGTCACTACGCCGTGCTAGCCATGGACGCTGAGCCCTGCCCCTCCAGACGCAGGATGATCCGGAGCTCCTGGCACCCGGCCGGCCAGCGATGCCGCCGGATGTCCGGGCCCCCTGTGTGGGTTTGCAGACACTGGGGGTGTGACACTTCATTATTTTTTATGTGGACTCTTTTTTTTGAGAAAGGATTTTACCAGGTAGGATACATTGAGATTTCTCTTGTTTTCAAGTATGTCCTGGGTGGTGAGTATATAGGGTGTCTTGCCCAAGGACACTTACTGGAGAGGTGCTCGTTGGGATCGAACCCATGACTCCACAGGCTCTCTCCACGCAGAGCAGTGATTTTACCTCTACTCCACCCAGCCGGCACAATTTTTTAATGTGGACCATATATATACCTTTTAATGTTTATTTTTTTTATCCTTTATTTGTTGCTGACTATGCTGTCTGTGGTCTAACAAAAGATTGCGGCTCTTGCCAATACTTCCCATTGTTCTGTTCTTAAGTTAGATGGAGAATTTGAAAGTGTGGCGTCACTTCTCGTGCGCTCTGTTCAGGGCTATCAGCGGCGATTCGTCACTTCTGGTGCGCCATGGACGATTCCGGTTCTAGTCACCTTCTAATGAGGAAAAAGTGCTATTTAAAGAGAGCAACAAGTCATACAAGTCAGCTCTTGAGAAAGTCGCTAGACGAAACGCGTTGAGCTTGTGGCCTTCGCTACTTCCACACCCCGATCTATCACCCTGCTGGTTCCGCTGGATTTGCCATATGGAACATCCCCATCTGACAGTTGTATCACCATTGGTTCCTGTCCAAGACAGAGAGTATCCAGATTGCCTTATCAGCGGTGTGGTGAATATTCAATGTTTTAAACCAATGCTTTTTTCCACACAGATGTCATGCATTGTGCGCCACGTGTTTTGCGAGTGGTTTCATCTTTTTCTTTATTGTATTAATAAGTTGCTACAGTTTTATGCTATGATGTGTTTTGTACATCTGTAGCCAATACACCAGGAGGTTCCCTATTTTCGACTCTATATTCCTGACTGTCATATTTATGCAATTGTATTTTATGTCTGCCTGTATTTTAAATCTCCCTCCTTTTCTGTTAGTTTTTTTTTCTAACCAGAGGGTTTTTTTCTATGTTTCTCCCCTCATTCCCCCTCCCCCATACAGTGTAACACAATGTGCTTTTTCACATAACCTTTTTATCTCTTCACAGCACACACACAGACGCAACTGCTTCTTACCCTCTGCTGTCCCACCCAACCCTCCCCATCCACCATCCCACCCAGGGCAGGTCCCTAATTTCAGGTCTCCTTTCCAGCTGTCTCCACTTCTCTCTCTAATTACTCTCACTAAGCCCAGGCTTCTGGTTCTTCCCATGCTGCCGTGCTAACCATCTTCACATTCCTTCTGCTCCCATCTGTCTCACCTACCCCAGCCCCTTGGATTGCAAGCTCATTGGATGTCTGATTGAGCACTTGGTTAAGTGCTGTACTACCTGGACAGTTATCCTATGGGCAGGGTCATCTCTTTATCATGCATCATGTACATCTCCTGTTTGTGCTCCCCTACTGTAAAGCGCTGTGGAATATGCTGGCGCTGTATAAATGCCTGTAACTGTAACTGTTCCAAAGTTGGATCAAGACCCCATTGGTTCATGTGATTGCCACTTGGCTGGTGTGATCACTGCATGCTCCCCTTTTTCGAATTTCAGATTATGTCACAGCTTGAGAGACAAGATCTAGATCCATAATAAAGACCAGAACATGACGGGGTGTGATTGAAGTGTGTGTGTGTGTGCATCTGTGAGTGTGCTTGTGCATTTGCATGTGTGCGCATTTGCGTGGTAACAAAGATACAGAGAATAAATGTTACCTCGGTGGTTGTTATGGAAACAAAACATTCTCCCACTTCGTGTCGTCGGTTGAGTCTCCTCTATGCCGTCCATGGCTCCCGCGATGGACAGACGTCTGGATGCTGCATGGACAGTGTTACCACGCACTGAAAAAACAGAAAGAGAGAGAATCCAGGAAACAGAGGAGCTGTCTGTAACGAAAGCGGCACTTTCTGACCTACATAACACATCGCCCCGTGTCAACAAAAGGATGCAGAGATGGGTGAGAAGCAGAGCCGGATTTGCATCTCAGCACAGAAATGTGGAGCGCCCCCCCCCCCCAACAAAAAAAGGAACATGACAAAAAGACTTTTCGTTTTGGGGCAAAATTAAAAAATAAAATGTTTACAACTGAAAAGCAGTTTCTCTCTGCATCAGATCATAAGAAGGAGCAGATTCTGTTGTCTTTGTTGAGTTAGTGCAGCGGCATTGTGTGTTTATATGTAAAATCATTTATTGCCTCTGCCGTAAAACAGAGAAAAAATACATTTTGCATTTTCTTGCAAAGTAAACTAGACAACTCCATAGACTGTAATGACTCTGCTAAATTATCTCCACTATGGAATCTGCTTAATATCACCTGCATTGAATATGACCTCCTCTCACCGGCCTTAACCCCTTCACTACCGATATTTAGATATCTCAGGCTTCAAAGGCACCATCTGGTGCCCCGATATCTCGATATCTCAATATGCTTTTCTGCAGCCGAAATGCAAATTAATTTTGTTTGCTTTTGGGTTGCAGAAGGTGCCCCCAAAGTTTAGTCCTGTGCGCATAATGCACAAAGAGTTAAAACTGTGAAATCAGCTGAAGAAAGCTGTGAAATATCTGGCTTTTAGCAACAGATACAGGGAGAGAAAGAAGAAAATAGAGCAGCCGCTCACACCTCTAGCTCAATTTGGCTTTAGATGGCTCCACCTACTGGACAAAAACAGGTTATTTACGGTAGGACGTACAATGGGTATAAACTCAAATATTTCATAATGTATAATTAATTAAAAATTATTTTACAAAAAAAACACTGGTTACTGACAATGTTTTTTTTTTTAATAAACATTTGATAGTGAAGAAGTTAAATTATCCCACATTACCCCTTTAGAGTCTGTAATTAGTGATGAGCCGATTAGTGACGATTCAAACAATTTCAAAAGTTTGGGTTCGAACGCGAACACGATTCGAACTCAATGCAAGTCAATGGGACTCGAACGTTCGATTTTTAGAGTGCCCTCCAAGAGGGCATATATGCAAGATATTTGCCATAAAAGGTGTATGGGGGTCCGCGTAGCACCCTGGGGGACAGGAAACAAGGACAAAAAGTAAAAAAAAAAGGAATAGTGAGTTTCCATGAAATAAAGGTTAAGAATAAACGCGAAAAATTCCTTCAAATATTGTGCCTAGGAGGTCCCCATAACCTGCCCGTGAAGTGGCGGGTTTGTAGGATGTATATAAACATTTAAAATGAAAAAAATGACATTTCAAATGATGGTAAATGGTTTTCCTTTAATCTATTCATAAACAACTGCTTGGGGCGGCAGCCTGTACGAAAAGAGAAGACGTTTTAGGACACACAGAACAAGTTTAGTGATTTTTTGGCTAAATGATAGTGAAACTTATGCAGACTTTGGATGAAAGTAACAATAGGTGCTTTAAAATTGGGCCTTAATGTCAGCACCAGTGCCGTCACACCGTAACCCCTCTATGGTATTGTGGAAGAGTGCAGCCGTGAAGGTTTTGGGAATGCAGAAGAGATCCCCGATCTATTCAGTTACAACAGCATCAGGGGAGTGATAGCTGCTGATCCAGGACTGATTCATTTTGGTGGCAGCAAGTGCCTTCACACCGTAACCCCTCTGTGGTATTGTGGAAGAGTGCAGCAGTGGACATTGCGGTCCAATATTAAAATGATATGAATCTGGTATAGGCGTCAGTGGCAGTGCACCCAAATATTGTGCCTTTGGTGGCAGCAAATGCCTTCACACCGTAACCCCTCTGTGGTATTGTGGAAAAGTGCAGCGGTGGAGGTTTTGGGAATGCAGAAGAGATCCCCGATCTATTCAGTTACATCAGCATCAGGGGAGTGATAGCTGCTGATCCAGGACTGATTCATTTTTATAAATGTGAGCCAGTCTACAGAGTCGGTGGACAGATGCACTCTTTTGTCTGTGACAAAACCTCCAGCGGCACTGAACGTCCTTTCAGAAAGCACGCTGGATGAAAGGCAACCTAGTAGCTGCATAGCATATTGGCTAAGTTCTGGCCAGTGATCCAATCTCAACACCCAGTAAGCCAGTGGATCATCTGCTGGAAACGTATCCAGGTCTGCCCTTGCCCCTAGGTAGTCCTGCACCATGTGAAGGGGTGAAGACGCTGGCAATGGGTGCCTACATTTGACGTCCCTAGGCGTCGTGGACTAAAAAAAATGCAAAAGGCATCAGTCAAGCGGCCTTCTTCACCACTCTTCCTCTGATAAAACACAGCCTCAGAAGCACCTGTGTCATCACTTGGTAACCTACCAGTGCCTGGAAACGTGTTACACAAGTATTGCTTTAGCGCGTCCTCAAGTTGTTTCATCCTGTCCTCCCTCTGTGAGGGCAGGATGAGCTCTGCAACCTTACCCTTCTATCATGGATCAAGAAGGGTTGCCAACCAGTAATGATCCCTCTCCTTGATAGCACGAATCCTGGGGTCCTTTAGCAGGCTTTGCTGGATAAGGGAGCCCATGCAGCGTAGGTTGGAGGTGGCATTAGCTTCTGAGTGTTCCTGGTCGCTGAGGATGATCATATCGTGCACTACCTCCTCACAGCCACGTACTAGTCCTTGGGTTTCTGGGGACACAAAACCCTCCCTTGAGGAATCCCCACCTTCAATGCCCCCACTACTTAAATATTCCTACTCCTCCTCATCCTCCTCCTGTCTGATCTGAGGACCCGCTGGAATGCTGTCTGCGGAAAGACTGGGGCCTCGAGAGCTAGGGAAGTCCTCCTCTTCCTCCCGCTGCTCTGCCTCTAGTGCCACATCTATAATTCCCTGCAGAGTGCGCTCCAGCAGGAACACTAAAGGAATTGTGTCACTGATGCATGCACTGTCCCTGCTCACCATCCTCGTTGCCTCCTCAAATGGTGACAGTACAGTGGATGCATCCTTGATCATCAGCCACTTCGGGGGGGGGGGAAACCAAGTTGATCTGAACCTGTCCTTGTGCCATACTCACACAGGTGCTCATTGATGGCCTTCTGCTGCTTGTGCAGACGCTGCAGCATTGCCAATGTCGAGTTCCACCTGGTGGGCATGTCACAGATCAGACTGTTTGTTGGAAGGTGGAATTCTCTTTGAATTTGTGCCAGGCAAACACTTGCTGGGAATGACCGTCTGAAGTGGCTGCAGACTTTTATGGTCTGGCTGAGAAGCTCTGCCAGCCCTGGGTACCTGGTTAGGAAACGCTGCGCCACCAGATTTAGGACGTGTGCTAGGCATGGTACATGCGTCAACTTACCCAGGCATAGGGCGGAGAGAAGGTTGCTGCCATTATCATAGACGACCATTCCCAGCTCAAGCTGGCGTGGTGGTAACCATCTCTGCACCTGTCCCTGCAGAGCTGATAGAATTTCTGGCCCGGCGTAGCTCCTGTCCCCTAAACAAACCAGCTCAAACACAGTATGGCATCTTTTTGCTTGAGCCATTGTGTAGCCCATGCCACGCGTCAGTTTAACTGCCACTTTGCCAGAGACAGAGAAGGAGGAGGAGGAAGAGGTGGTGGAGCAGACAGACCTCATATAATCAGTTTTCTGGAGGCGTGGTGGATGAGCAAGCTCCAGCACAGAGCCCCATCCTGGCTCCCTCCCAGCTTCAATCAGAGTTACCCAGTGTTACACACAAGATGGTACAGCGCCACACAACATGTATCCACCACCACGGCACCCCAGATAGCCAAAATTCAGGATATAGTGGTTTCCCCTAAACCAATGTACATAGAAAGCAAGGTATATAACCTGAATTGGCGCAAATATTGCTTTCTGGGATCTTGGAGTACTTCGTATATATGGAAGAAATAATAATAGACAATAATAGTGCAATACAGCAAATATTATTTTAGAATTATTAAATGATGCTAGGATTATCCCACTCACAAGTGTAGAGCCTAGTCACTGGCTCTGAGTGGGTCCAGGCCTGCGGGTATATTGTCTTTGAATACTTCTCAGGTGACCCCCACCTTACAAAAAGTATATTATCTGGGACCATGTAAAAGAGAAGGAAGACAGAGAACTTTTTGTGCAGGTCTACAAAAAATTCTAAATATGATGTTCCAGAGATTTTGTACTCACATTTTGTTTAAAGGGTACACACCCATGGGTTTATTCTGGTGTAGGAAAACCCAGAGGAAAACAGTCATAAATCCAAGGAATGAAGACAGCAGCAACAGGAACAGGGATAAAAAATTTAAATTTATTTAAAACATAAAAACAAGCTCCAGAAAGTGTTTCGCCGCATGGAGTAGCGGCTTCATCAGCTGGTAGCGAGTGTATGGACCCATAGGTCCTTATATGGTGTCCTTTAATGATTAAATGAGTGTCCCCATGTGTCCTGTTGATGTTTAATTGTTACTTCCGGTTTTCTTTCAGTTTCTCTGCGTTGTGCACACATGGCGGCATTTTCCTACACCAGAATAAACCCATGGGCGTGTACCCTTTAAACAAAATGTGAGTACAAAATCTCTGGAACATGATATTAAGAATTTTTTGTAGACCTGCACAAGGAGTTCTCTGTCTTCCTTCTCTTTTACATGATCCCGGATAATATACATTTTGTAAGGTGGGGGTCCCCTGAGAAGTATTCGAAGACAATATACCCGCAGGCCTGGACCCACTCAGAGCCAGTGACTAGGCTCTACACTTGTGAGTGGGATAATCCTAGCATCATTTAATGATTCTAAAATAATATTTGCTGTATTGCACTATTATTGTCTATTATTATTTCTTCCATATATACGAAGTACTCCAGGATCCCAGAAAGCAGTATTTGCACCAATTCAGATTATATACCTTGCATTCAGAGTTACCCAGTGTGCCTTGAAGGAAATGTAACGGCCCTGTCCATGCTTGCTGGACCACGTGTCTAAAGTTACATAGTTACATAGTTACATAGTTATATAGGCTGAAAAAAGACATGCGTCCATCGGGTTCAGCCTCTCCCACATAACCTACTGCTGTTGATCCAAAAGAAGGCAAAAAACCCAGTCTGAAATGCTTGCCAATATGCAACATACTGGGAAAAAATTCCTTCTTGACCCCAGAATGGCAGTCAGATTTCTACTTGGATCAAGAAGCTTTTACCCACATATTAAATATTATAACCCTTAATATTCTGTGTCTGCAGGAAATCATCCAATCAACAAGTAATGTGCACCTTGCTGCTGACTGCCTTTCCCAATGACTCCATAACATTGTCTTCCATGTGCTGGTATAGTGCTGTAATGGCCTTCCGTGAAAAGAACCGGTGTTTTGGAACCTGCCACTGTGGTACAGCACATTCAGCAAATTCACGGAAGGGAGCAGAGTCCACCAGCTGGAAAGGCAGCAGCTGTAATGCGAGTAGTTTTGCCAAGCTGGCATTTTGACGCTGTGCAAGGGGATGGTTGGGACTATATTTTTTCTTACGCTGCAGCAGCTGGAGCATTGAAATCTGCAATGAAAACTTTGTAAATCTGCAGCTGATGGGATTCTGTCACATTCTGAGGAAGGACCTGGTACACTCATTACTATAACATCATCCCTGTCAGTGGAGGTTGTAGACATGGCATGACATATAGTGGGGGTAGAGACAGATGATGACCGATGAGAAGTGTTGTGCCAATGGGATGCATGACAGGTGGTCATATGACGCTTCAAGCATGTGGTACCCAAGCGGCTGATGTTTCTCCCATGCTTGATCCTCTTCAGACATAGCTTACAAATAGCAATACTGAGGTCTGCTGCACATGTCATTGTCACACCTCAGAGGCTGGCGCGGCTCCGGCATCCCTCCCTGCAGCCTCGGGGTCTGCGTCTTCCTCGCAGCCCTTCCTCGGTCCCTATGCGCGCGTGCCGCCGGCCTCGCTGGCTTTAAGCTCTTACCGGCGGTGTGCCACGTGTCACATCATCACGCCTTCACCGTGAGTTTCCCTGCACCATGTGATCAGGATGGCCAATCAGATTGCAGGGCACGATATTTAAACTTGCTTTTTGCCTTTTCTCATTGCCCTTTCGTGGTTTTGCTTGCCTGACCCTTAGTGCTTATTACTGATACCTCTGATTGATTTTTCTGTGTATGACCTGTGTATTTCTATACTCCTTTGACTCGGCTTTTGGAACTTGACTTCGTATTCTGTTGTACCCCTACGACCTGGGCTTGTGTTAGACTCCTCTGGTACCTCGTACTGTTTCTGGTTACCGCCTCAGATTTCCCATTCTTATCTGTCTCCATACCAGCCACTCTAAGGACTGGTTTCTGTCCTCCTTGCTTGTTGTCTCTGCCTTATAGGTTCACCTCTCGCTATTGCGTAACCCAGCCACCTCAAGGACTGGTATCACACCTAGGCTTAGGGTTACCTATTGCTGCATTTACTACTGACTGTAGCACATCCTTGGACTTACGTGTGCTCGCCTGACATCACGAAAGGGCCATGGACCTAGCAGGGACTGCCCAGCAATTATCAGGTTTAGAGAGTCGTTTGGAAGATCAAGATCATCGACTTGATCAATTCGCTCAAGCCCTCCAATCTCTGTTAGCTCGTACCGCACCTACCCAATTAGATAGTCCGCACCTACCCCTCCTGTTAGTCCACCTCTTCCTGAACCGTTTACCACACCAAACCTGTGCCCTAACTCACTACCACCGGTACGTTATGGGGGCGATCCTATTGCCTGTAGAGGATTCTTAAACCAGATCTCTATCCACTTTGAGCTAACCCCTTGGTCTTACCCTACAGATCGTGTGAAGGTAGCCTTTGTTATCAATCATCTTACCGATAAAGCATTGTGTTGGGCTAACCCCCTCTGGGATACTGATAAACCCATTGTTTATAATTATCGGGAATTTAATACCGCCTTCTGCAGAGTGTTTGACCCTCCTGGTCGTAAGACTAATGCCGCTAAGTCCTTGTTACGCCTGTGCCAGGGTACTAAATCTCTGGGTGATTATGCACTGGAGTTTAGATCCTTGGCTTCTGAATTGAACTGGAACAATGAGGCTTTGATAGCAGTTTTTTTAGAGGATTTGAATGATGAGCTCCAGGAAGAAGTAGCGGCCAGAGATCTTCCAGAAGATCTTGAGGATCTGATCACCTACTTGTCCTTCATAGATGAACGTATTCGCCATTGTAAGAATACTAAAGATAAAGCTAAAAAAACACCTCTTAGGATACCTCCCCGGTTCCCTTTACCCACGCTCCCAGAGTCTACTTCTCCTCCTGAGCCAATGCAATTAGACAGCACTAAACTCCCTGAAGCTGAAAAGCAATGCCGTCAATGTGAGGGATTGTGTTTATATTGTGGGTTAGGGGGTCATTTGCTTAGAGGGTGCCCCAAACACCCTCAGGGTCCTGCGGGAAACTTGCATGCCTAAGTGCCCCTTGGGGACAGCTCTTAGGTAATTTTCCCTCATCCCCAAACTTGAAAATAGACTCTGGGTACCCGTGGTTAACTCGTCATAACCCTGTAATCGATTGGTGAGCTCGTCAAATCGCTAAGTGGGATAAAGATTGTATGCTCTCTTGTATTGAGGTCCCCTTGTCCGTCAACACCTTAAATGTACCCATGGCTCCTCCTCTGACCACGACTATACCTCCTCCATACTCTGATTTGGCCCCTGTGTTCGATAAGAAAGAGGCCGATAAATTACCCCCACATCGTTCGTACGATTGCGCTATCGTCCTTCTCCCCGGTACCACTCCTCCCCGAGGGGTAGTCTATCCATTATCTGAGAAAGAGCATAGAGTATTGGAGGAGTATATTATTGATTCCCTTAACAAAGGGTTTATTCGCCCCTCTTCCTCTCCAGCAGGAGCAGGATTCTTCTTTGTTCAGAAAAAAGAGGGAGATCTCAGACCTTGCATAGATTTTCGTGGGTTAAACAAGATAACCATAAAAAATGCCTACCCTATCCCACTCATCCCTGAGTTGTTTGATCGCCTGAAATATTCTAAAATATTCTCCAAGTTGGATCTCAGAGGGGCCTATAACCTAATTCGAATCATACAGAGGGATGAGTGGAAAACTGCGTTCAATACTAGATTAGGGCATTATGAGTACCTGGTTATGCCCTTTGGATTATGCAATGCTCCAGCAGTTTTCCAAGCATTTATCAATGATGTTTTATGGGAATACACTCCTTGTTTTGTCGTTGTATATCTTGATGATGTCTTGATACATTCTCCTGACTTTAAAACCCACCACCAACATGTACGACTTATCTTGTCTAAACTATTGTCCAACGGCCTGTATTGTAAGCTCGATAAGTGCTTGTTTGACGTACAACAAGTACAAATTTTAGGCTATGTAATCTCCTCTTCCGGCTTCATGATGGATCCGAAGAAACTAGATGCAATCTTTCATTGGCCTCTTCCCAAGGGTCTCAAGGCCATTCAAAGATTTATAGGCTTCTCTAACTATTATAGAAGGTTTATCAAGGGTTTCTCGTCCATCATGGCACCTATTACAGCTTTGACTAAAAAAGGAACTGACACACAGAATTGGCCCTCCAATGCATTAGAGGCTTTTGGGAAATTAAAAGCAGCAATTTCCACCGCACCCATCCTTCATCACCCTGATCCAACTAGACCCTTCATATTAGAAGTGGACACCTCAGAGACTGGGGTGGGAGCTGTGTTGTCCCAACGTCCCGCTGACGACAAATCCATGCAACCTTGCGGTTTCTTCTCTAGAAAATTGTCACTTACCGAGACCCGCTATGACATTGGAGACAGGGAACTTTTGGCTATCATACTTGCCCTAAAGGAATGGCGTCACCTAATAGAAGGTTCCAATTGTCTGTTCTCTATACTCACAGACCATAAGAATTTAGCCTATCTGTCCGAAGCCAAAAGATTGAACCCCAGACAAGCTCAGTGGGCTCTCTTTCTTACATGATTTGATTTTGTAATTTCATACAGACTACGGCCAAAAAATGTTAAGGCTGATACATTCTCCAGACAACACGAGCCTCTATCTAATCAAATTCCGGTACCAGTTCCCATAGTGCCCGAGGAGAAAATCTTAGCCTCCTTGAGTACTCAGATCGATTCACCACTATGGAATCTGTTACTATCGAAACAGTCACTAGCACCTCTGTCTAAACCACCCAATAAACTTTTTGTTCCTCCTGAAGAGGTTCTCACAGTCTTATGACTGTTTCATGAATCCAGATTTGCTGGACATTTTGGAGTAGAGAAGACTCTAACCCTAATTAAAAGAAACCTTTGGTGGCCTACGCTTGCCAAAGATGTTAAAGAGTTTGTTACCACCTGTTCTGTTTGTACCCGTTCTAAGTCCTCCCATCTTAGACCTACTGGTCTTCTCCAGCCTCTACCTGTTCCTGAACGTCCCTGGTCCCATTTAGCGATGGACTTCTTGGTGGAGTTAACCCCTTTGTTTGGCCATACGGTCATTTTTGTCGCTGTCGATCGTTTCCCCAAAATGACACATTTTATTCCATTAAGAACACTTCCCTCCTCTAACGAGCTGGTACACATCTTTACTAAAGAAATATTTAGACTACATGGTGTTCCAAAAGTTATCATCTCAGATCATGGTTCCCAATTTATATCTAAATTTTGGAGAGGCTTCTGTCAACAATTAGGTGTCAAACTGTCCTTTTCTTCCGCGTATCACCCACAGACGAACAAATCAGACACTTGAGACTTATTTAAGACTAGGTGTAAAGCCTGCCCAGAGGGCAGTCTATTGATAAGTGTGGTGCGTTGTGCTTGGTTCGGTGCCATTTATTGTGCTGTGTTTGGCTCTGTGCTCGGCTCTGTGCCGTTTATTCTGTTGTGCTCGGCTCTGTGCCGTCTATTGTACTGTGCTCGGCTCTGTGGAGTTTATTGTGCTCGGCTCTGTGGAGTTTATTGTGCTTGGCTCTGTGGCGTTTATTCTGTTTTGCTCGGCTCTGTGCTGGGCTCTGCACATCGGCTCTGTGCTCTGCTCCGTGCCGTATATTGTGCTCTGCTTTTTATTGTGCTCTGCGCCGTTTATTGTGTTGTGCTTGGTTCTGTGCTTGGCGCCGTTTATTGTGCTGTGATTGGCTGTGCCGTTTATTGTGCTGTGCTCTGTGCCGTATATTGTGCTGTGCTCGGCGCTGTGCCGTTTATTGTGCTTGGCTCTGTGGCGTCTATTGTGCTGTGCTTGGCTCTGTGGCGTTTATTGTGCTGTGCTCTGTGGCGTTTATTGTGCTCGGCTCTGTGGCGTTTATTGTGCTTGGCTCTGTGGCGTTTATTCTGTTGTGCTCGGCTCTGTGCCGTCTATTGTACTGTGCTCGGCTCTGTGGAGTTTATTGTGCTTGGCTCTGTGGCGTTTATTCTGTTTTGCTCGGCTCTGTGCTGGGCTCTGCACATCGGCTCTGTGCTCTGCTCCGTGCCGTATATTGTGCTCTGCTTTTTATTGTGCTCTGCGCCGTTTATTGTGTTGTGCTTGGTTCTGTGCTCGGCGCCGTTTATTGTGCTGTGCTTTGTGCCGTTTATTGTGCTGTGCTTGGCTCTGCGGCGTTTTTTTGTGCTCGGCTCTGTGGCGTTTATTGTGCTCGGCTCTGTGGCGTTTATTGTGCTCGGCTCTGTGGCGTTTATTGTGCTCGGCTCTGTGGCGTTTATTGTGCTCGGCTCTGTGGCGTTTATTCTGTTGTGCTCGGCTCTGTGACATTTATTGTGCTTGGCTCTGTGCAGTCTATTGTGCCGTGCTCGGCTCTGTGGCGTTTATTGTGCTCGGCTCTGTGGCGTTTATTGTGCTCGGCTCTGTGGCGTTTATTGTGCTCGGCTCTGTGGCATTTATTGTGCTCGGCTCTGTGGCGTTTATTCTGTTGTGCTCGGCTCTGTGACATTTATTGTGCTTGGCTCTGTGCAGTCTATTGTGCCGTGCTCGGCTCTGTGGCGTTTATTGTGCTCGGCTCTGTGGCGTTTATTGTGCTCGGCTCTGTGGCGTTTATTGTGCTCAGCTCTGTGGCGTTTATTGTGCTCGGCTCTGTGGCGTTTATTGTGCTAGGATCTGTGCCTTTAATGGGTTGTGCTCTGCTCTGTGCCATCTATTGTGCTCTGCTTGGCGCTCTGCTCTGTGCTCTGCACTCGGCGCTGGGCTGTGTTCAGGTACTGGGCTCAGGTGCTGGGCTCTGCTCTGCGCTCAGGCGCTGGGCTCTGCTCTGCGCTCAGGCGCTGGGCTCTGCTCTGCGCTCAGGCGCTGGGCTCTGCTCTGTGCTCAGGCACTGGGCTCTGCGCTCAGGCGCTGGGCTCTGCGCTCAGGCGCTGGGCTCAGGCGCTGGGCTCAGGCGCTGGGCTCTGCGCTCAGGCACTGGGCTCAGGCGCTGGGCTCAGGCGCTGGGCTCTGTGCTCAGGCACTGGGCTCTGCGC